>CM041776.1:343763347-343782407 GCA_023374045.1 Limonium bicolor | reverse complement strand
GCGATTTATTTATTATGTGCGACATTTATAGGATAATTAGGAGCCGAATTAGTAGGGGTGTTACATAACTCGCCCACGGTCATGCCCGACCCAACGACATCAAAAAGAAAAAAAATTGGCAATAAACCAGCCCAACTCTCTTCCCCTCTATAATCAAGGTAATTTGCAACCCTATGCTGGCGAACAAGCACCATACCTCTCTTCTCTTCTCTTTTCTTCTATCTTCACCTACGGTAATTTGGATCCCTAACTCTGGCGATGACCGCGCCTCTCTTCATTCTCTTCACCTCTGAAGCAAATCCTAAACTGGCGAACAAGTGATCCGCCTCCTTCATTCTTTGCAAAATGCAAACCAAACTTGTGAATGAACAAGGAACATACATCCTCTCATCTTCTTCCAAAATTCATGTCGGATCCAAGGTAAGAATGGGACATTCATCCTTGTTTAGTTTCGATTTAAATTTCTAGAATCATAACTTGTTTCCCTCACTCTCTACTTTCTCATTCGAACATGGAGACCGAACTTTCCCCCTTTGGTTGAATCTGGAGAAAACCCTAAACTAACCGAGAGAAGGAGTCCTGGAAAACTGAGCACCATTTGGAACCGAGAAGGTGGCCGGACTTGAATCCCCGTCAGGAACGTCGGGGAGGTAGTCCTCTTCAATCTCTTTTCGATTTGAGTTAGGTTTAGACTGAAAACAAAAAGAAAAAAATGGTTTCTTCTTCTCTAATTTTGGGCGCCTTGAAGCCGTTTTCTTTTGCTAAAAATTCGTAGACTTATGGCTAAACTTTGTGTGAGTTGTTGACTATACATTAGTTTTGAAATGTTATGGTAGCAAACCGTGAACAATATTATGTACTAGACATTAGAACTGAATTTGTGTGTCTGAGTAGCGAAAAGTAAGAGCCCTAAAATTGATTTAGGGCTCTGAATTTACTAGAGGAATTTCCTTGTGTGGAAAAAATCGAATTTGGAAATTAGGGTACGAAAATAGCTTTGGGGCTTTTCAAATCTGAATTAGGGTTTCGAAACTTAAATTGGGAAAAAAATATGAATTTAGGGTTTACAGTATTAGAAATTAGGGCTTTCGGTATAAAATTGATTTTGGGGCAAGATTGTAAATATTTGAAAAATTATGGATGAAAATGTGATTTGGTGAAAATTTGGGGAAAAACGGTAAATTCAAAAGTTATAGGGTAAAGGTGTGAATTAGAAAGATTTTGGGTTGATTTTGTAATTTCTGGAAAGTTAAAGGGCTAACTTTGAAATCTGATCAAAATTGAATTAGGGGTTTTGACCAGTCAAAATTGGAATTGGATTGGTCAAAATCGAATTGGGAATTCTGACCAAGTCAAAATTGAAATTGGAAAGTCAATATTGAATTGGGGACTTTGACATAGTCAGAATTGAATTAGGCATGAATACAGTCAACGTAAGTCAAATCTGAATTAGGGTTTAAGATTGGTCAATGTGGTCAAACCCGAGTAAAATTTGCTTAGATCGTCAAATGGAACTAGGTTAACAAAATTAAAAAGGTTTGGGGCTAGTTCAATTTTGTGTTATTATATCATGGGCTTGGAGATAATAAGTGTGAAAAAGAATTTTAAGTGGGCTAAGCCCAAAGTAAGAAGGAGACAAGAATCTAGGCATTAGTTGGGCTAACCTAAGTTGTAGGTGGAGGGAGTTGGAATATTAAATTGGGCCAACTCTAAATGGTTAAGTAGTAAATTGGTAAGTTGTAATGAGAATGATAGTTTTGTAAATTTAATAGGAGATAGATTTAAATGATTAAGGAATTTGTCCTATACAATTAGTATTAATTTGTGAAGGTATTAAGTTGAGTAATAAACATATGACGATATATTGGTGGATTAAAGATTAGGAGAATATGAATGTATATATTCGTGTAACATAAAATTTATGGGAACATACTTATATATGGATATGTATATAGTAAGGATTATATTATAAGTCAAGATTATTAATGTAATATAAGAGTGACTTGGAAACTTATGATAACAAACTCATGAGTATATATATATATATTTCTATAGAATTGAAGGATTGGAACAATTGATACAAATGTTTGGAATTATATAATGGTGGTTGAATTATAAAGTTGGAATTATTGGAGGATTGATATAATGTTATTAATAACAATAACAATTATAAGAACAAGTGTGCCTATATAAATTCACCAAGGTTAAGTGGATAAAAGTCTAAGTAAATGTATGGAGAGTTAATCCAATGAATGAATTACATAATTCAAAGGAAATTAAATTGTGAATTATATATAAATATTGACTTGAATACCCTAGTCAAGTCAACTACATTGACTTAGTCAACTTCATTGACCAAGGATGGTCAAACGTGACAAACTCATAAGTAAGATAAACTTATAAATGAATTTAACATTATAAGGTCAAATGTACAACTAGCATATAGTAACAAAACTATATATTCATGTATATATATATATATAATATCAATATATATATACACACTTGTATATGTAAAAATAATTAATTAAGCCTATGATCGAATAAGATAGGTTATTAGGATTCAATCCTAAGTTGTAAGACATACAACAATGTCATTAGTACATTAATTAACATGTTGACATGACTAAACCCGAACTCACTCGGAATCCCGAGTAATGATGAATAAATAATCACGGGAAATTACCAGGGGGGATTAGTGACTAGTCAGGAAACCGAATTAGTCCATATTACAGAGAGCTGATATGTAGCCTCGTATTCCAGAGTTGGGTGCATTAGAGGACACGCGTTAAAGGACGAGCTTCGAGGATTAGCGGGCGAGCATGAAACTTCACGCTAGCGTATATTACGGTGAAAGGTATGTTATTGTGTGATCTGATTGTTCCTGAGGATTTCCCTAGGTTCGGATATCTGTGTGTTTACTTGCTAAGAGCGATATGTGTGTTTATATGTTGTGTGAAATATTATGCATTACTTGCTCGTTTTCTCGTGTTATTTAATTGTGCGCGAATGTCCACCGGACTAGAGTGATACGAATATGGCTCGACTTATATATATACGAACAACAATGGATGTGGTCGTTACTTATCAAAGTATGACGAATATTACAATCGTAATTAACCTAAGTAAAACACTTAGGAACGAGACTCGGCTATACCAGTCTCAAGAGCTTGGATCTTGAACATGAATATGACCTAGACTACTTCTAGGTATTTGTGTAAGACCTCGAAGGCGGCTGTATTAAAATGAATTCTCCAACCTAAGTATATACCTTAGGTAATAGATTAAGTTACTTAATCATATGATGGAGGATTGGTGTATGAAATGGAATCCAGTTTAGTGTCTGACTACGGGTTGTGTATAGTGATCACTAGAGTTTAACACCCGGATCGGGTTTACTCTTGTTAAATTCCAATGAGCCTAATTGATCGTTGGTCAGAGTGGACTACTGTCGATACCTGGCTCCGGCCTTTTTATGGATGCCTTATTAGGCAAGTGGAAGTCCCGGGATCTTCGGATCCTTGGCCAATGAGCACATTTGTGTGTACGTGGGACGACTTTCCGTTAAAAGTTAATTATGGGTTGTCCTAACATGGCACCCAACTGATGATAAGAGCAAAACTGTGTTGAGAAACGAGGCCTTGAAGGCCGAATACGAATACAAATACGAGTACGATCATCGTTCGCTAAAATATACTTATGTGTTTCATCGCACTTACTCAATATCTTTCGTTTATGCAAATGATTGCTTGTGAAATGTAGTGAATGTATTGATGTGTATTTGATGTTTTACTGTTGGTGTGATAAGTGAAACCAGAGGCTATGAATGTTTGTGTGAATTATCGTAATACGTATTATTGCTTTATAGTATTTATTATTTTTTTTTTTGAAGAAAGGTAAGCTATATTGAATTAAAGGAGTAACATATTTACAAGAGATCAAAACTTCTCAATTGCAACAAACTGCAATCAAACACCCAGCGCCCACACAACTCTCAACTATATCAGAACCATACCTACAACAAACTCACGCACTCGATCTGACTACCAGATCCTACAATCCGAAAGCCATAAGAATTCTGCAGTTTTTCTTTGACTCTATAATCTCAAACTTACTCCATCTCAACTTCAATTCCCTCTTAATGTCCAGAACACACCTTCCACTATCAGGAACTACATTTTGAAAGATCACTTCATTCCTCATCTTCCAGATATGTAATACCCCCATTCCATATCAGGATATGAGTTGTAATGTGAGTGGTTTATAAGGATACATATGTGTTGACTACAACAACAGGCCTTCCACTTTTAAGCCCAAGTTAGGATTGAGGGCCTAAAGTGGCTAGTTTTCAAGCCTGGATGGTTTGAGAGCTAGGTTATTGGACAGTTACCCATATGGGGTGTTACAAATGGTATCAGAGCCGGCTCGGGACCGTGCCGGGATGAGCTACCCGACACCTGCAAATGGAATTTTTGATCTACTAAAACTATGAAAATAATCTAGAATTTAGTAAATAAAATAAACCTACGGGTTGCAAAACAAATCCCGGTCATAATAGTAAAGTAAAATAAGCTACCGGGATGTCGAACCAAGGGACTAAACGAACTAGTCTAATCCTAGCGAAAGCTGTAGTTGTTGGGGGAAAATTGTCGATTAATAAAATAAAGAACAAGAGAAAATCAAACTGATATTCAAATAATAAAAGCGGAACTCCGGGTTCAGGTAGTGGATCCTAGTTAAATCCTACAGTTTTATTCCCAGTTGATTCGGGAAAAGGGTTCGGCAAATTCTTACAATTTCTATATGACTAAATCCTAGCCAATTAGAACTCCTCCGCATAGAACGCGATAAATTAAATCATGAACCTATCACTACAAATGCAGAGAGAATAAGCACAAGAATTTTAATCGCATCTGAAGGCTAAACTCATTAATCAGATAAAGTTTTTTCCACAGACTAACAGATTATTTGACCTATCTATCAATTACCGATCAGTTCTTGACAGATTTCGCAAGGCTATAAATAAATTAGCAATTTTTATTAATAGCTCATAGAAAATTTATAATCTGAAACAAACCCAATATAAATCCCAAATCAACTGATAATAATTCTGTAAAGTTTAACTATTTACAACTACCATCCCCCAGAGAAAAATCCCTTAGCCTAGCATATCTAGAGAAGAAATAAAAGGAGAGAGAGGTTTAGAAGTCATCTCCAAATTAATCTCAAGATTTGCTAGAAGTCAGGTTGAATGGACTAGTGAAAACGGAGCAGAAAATCTCTTCTTGATGTTGAAGAGGGTTCACGGCGCTGCGCTAGTCTTCCAAATGTCTCGTCTTGAAATCTGAATGTTGAATCCTGAATCGTGAATTGTGGATGAGTGGATGAGTTTCTTTGCAAAAGTCCTCCATATTTATAGGTTAAATTCAAGGCCCTTCACTTAGCTCATTGATGATATTATTTTAATTCCCTTCAGTTTCTCGAAATAAATGAAGACCTTTCACATCTCAAACTCTTGGAAACCTTTGGAGTTCCTTTCTTTTATATTTCCAATCTCACCCCTTCTTCTTCTGAATCCTTTCACGGCAGTCTCGTAAATATATATATATATAAATATATCACATCGGACACAACTTTGACAGGGTCTAAATTCTTCATATGAGCTCCGATTTGTTCCCCGTTTGCGGCGTTGGAAAGCTTGTGAGGAGATCTATGCATTTTCACCATCATTTCCTGCTTTTAAAATATAAATTTGCATCAGATTTTACCCAAAGTAAGAGTCATGAAAAACATACGATAAGTGTGAGAAAGCGCATAAAAATGCTACATAAAATAAGAATTTAACACCTATAAATCATATCAATTTCACACTTATCAAATCACCCCACACTTAGCCTTTTGCTTGTCCTCAAGCAAAACTCTCAAGCACATGTAATGCCAAGCTATTGGAACTCAACAGGAAAGGAAGAGCACAGAAGAAAGGAATTGCTAGCTTTACCAATCAAGGGGGCAATTCAAACTATTCAAAATAATTCATTCTTTCCATAAACATTAAGTCATTCAAAGCTAACAAATGAGAAACAAAACCATAAGAGCCTTGTCTTTAACCTTGAGCCAATCCACCTTTTTCCTTCACAAACCACGGAAACGACAAGGGGCATGAAGTAAGATCATATTCCATCGTACCTTTCAATGCCACATACTCTTGATCCATAAAAGAAAATAATCTAAATTCAGCATAGCATGTGCATAAATATTTCAATTAAAGCGCTTTCAATTTCTTTCACCACAGACTTTTCTCTCCACCCATGTAGCGGCTTTGGGTCAACTATCCCAGATCACAAGGACCTTAGGTAGCTAGGTGATGAAGCACCCCAAAGGACTTAATAACCAAGTGGACGAGGCCTGATTTGGATCAGAATTAAAATTAGCATGCTTAGGATCAGCGGAGTACCTTGCCTTGTTCTTTTTCAACCATTTCAATCCAATTCATTCCAAGGCTCAAAGCTAAGAACAAAGTTCAGATGGAGAATATTCTCATTTATTTAAGCATTTCTAGAACAAAGACTTCAATTTAGCAATTAAAAACCATAAAATTTCAAAATTTTGCACCCCAAGATCAGCTAACCAACTATACTTCCTCTATGACTTCCTTCCAAGTTGAGTAATCACAGCAAGACTTTAACAAATGCAAGAGAAAAGAGCTCAGAGACGCACAAAAAACAAGCGGCGAAGGAGCTTACCCCACCCCACACTTAGAGTGAAGCAATGTCCTCATTGCTTAGGAAGAATTAACATTGTGCAAGCAATCCAACGGGGAAACAAAATCGTACACAGCAGATCACAAGGGAGCATGAAAAAAATTTTAAGAGAAGAAAAGGTAAGAATACTCCCCAGAGTCCGCTCAGGGTGTGTAGCTAGTCCAACCCCACACTTGAGTTCAGCTAAGCGACAAAGTAAGCAAGATGAGAAATATAATCTGCAAAGCCAGGAGAACTCAAGTGGAACCAGACAAAACCATCAGCAGAAAAATAAGAAGAGCCAAGGCTCTTGCAGTAAGCATAGCACCAGTCAACATACCACAAGCTAAAAGAGAAGGAAAAAAAACAAACAATTAACTAAAAAAAATGAAAAGAGATGCAAACCGGTGGGTTGCCTCCCACCAAGCTGCCCAGATTTAAAGTCTCTGGCTAGACTTCCCAAGCTATTGATCAGAAGAAGAGGAAGTGTGGCTGGGAATACCACAACTTCCTAGAGCAAGCTTTCGAAGCTTCCTAAATGCATATCGAAGCCTCCAAGGAATTTTATTCTTTTTATCTTTCGACTTCGAGAGACTTGAAGCATCTGGGGCAGCCGGCTGATCCAGCACAAAAGAAACTGCATGCAAATCAATGTTAGCATCAACTATACCAAAGTACTTTTTCAAGCGAGCCCCATTGACTTTAAACACTTCACCCTTTTTATTCTCAAGCTCGTAGGCTCCATAGGAAGTGATACCAACAACTTTGAAAGGACCGGCCCAATGGGACTTAAGCTTCCCAGGGAAAAGCTTCAATCTAGAATTGTAGAGCAGCACCCAATCTCCAACTTTGAAGTCCCTTCTCTGAATCATCTGATCATGGAGCTTCTTGGTGCGCTCTTTATAAATTTTCGCACTGTTGTAAGCTTCATCCCTGAGCTCTTCTAGCTCTGAGAGCTGAAACTTCCTTCTTTCACCAGCAGCATGAATATCAAAGTTCAGGGCCTTAAGTGCCCAGTATGCCTTGTGTTCTAACTCCACTGGCAAATGACAAGACTTACCATACACTAACCTGAAAGGAGACATCCCGATGGGAGTCTTGAATGCAGTTCTGTAGGCCCATAGAGCGTCATCGAGCTTCTGAGACCAATCCTTTCTGGAAGAACTGACGGTCTTTTGGAGAATCCACTTGAGCTCTCGATTGGACACTTCAGCTTGTCCATTTGTCTGTGGATGGTAGGGCAAAGCAACCTTGTGGCGCACTCCATACTTAGCCATCAGGGCATCGAAGGAACGATTACAAAAATGTGATCCTCCATCACTAATGATCGCCCTTGGAACCCCGAAGCGAGTAAAGATGTGCTTCTTCAGAAATTTAACCACTGTTTTGGAATCAGCATGCTGGCAAGGAATAGCCTCTACCCACTTTGACACGTAGTCAACGGCGACGAGAATATACTGGTAACCCTGAGAAGAAGGAAAAGGGCCCATAAAGTCAATACCCCAGCAATCAAACAATTCAACTTCTAAAATACCGTGCTGAGGCATCTCGTGCCGTCTAGAAGTGTTGCCTAGCCTTTGACAACTATCACACTTGGCTACAAAGGCTTGGCAATCCTTATGAAGAGTAGGCCAATAAAAACCAGACTCCAAAACTTTTGCAGCTGTCCTGTGGGAACCATGGTGACCTCCCGCCTCTCTGGAGTGACAGAACTCTATGACACTAGCAACCTCATCATCTGGAAGACACCTGCGAATTAAACCATCTGCACAAACTCGAAAGAGATAGGGGTCTTCCCAGATATAATGCTTAGCGTCAGATAAAAATTTCTTCTTTTGAGCATAGGAAAAGTCATAAGGTACCACCCCAGAAACAAGATAATTGGCCAGGTCAGCGTACCATGGCTCATGCACCTTATGCAAAACAAAAACAGTCTCATCAGGGAAAAATTCATTAATTGGTACACCATCATCAGGAACTACCAACCGAGAAAGATGGTCAGCCACGACATTCAATTTACCACTTTTATCTCTCACTTCAATGTCAAATTCCTGTAACAAGAGAATCCAACGAAGCAAGCGAGGCTTGGCCTCTTTCTTAGCAAATAAATATCTAAGAGCAGTGTGGTCAGTATGAACAATTACTTTACTTCCCCAAAGATATGATCTAAACTTATCTAGGGAAAATACCACAGCCAGAAGCTCTTTTTCAGTGGTGGTGTAGTTCCTCTGGGCATCATTCAATGTTTTGCTTGCATAAGCAATGACCCTGAGAATTTTGTCCTTCCTTTGGCACAGAGCTGCCCCCACTGCATAATCACTGGCATCACACATAATCTCAAAAGGTAATGACCAGTCAGGTGAAACAACAATGGGTGCAGCTACCAATTTTTGCTTAATCAAATCAAAAGCAGATACGCAATCATTAGAAAAGACAAATGGGGCATCTTTCAGAAGCAGGTCAGTCAACGGTTTTGCAATTTTAGAGAAATCCTGAATAAACCGTCTATAAAAACCTGCATGCCCTAAGAAAGCTCTTACCTCTTTCACACAAGTAGGTGTTGGCAATTTCTCAATTACCTCTACCTTCGCTTGATCAACCTCAATCCCCTTAGCAGACACTTTGTGGCCTAGCACAATCCCATCCTTGACCATGAAGTGACACTTCTCCCAGTTGAGAACCAGATTTGTCTCCTCACATCGGCCTAGGATTCGATCAAGTTGCTCCAAACAAACATCAAAGCTAGAGCCATAAACAGAAAAATCATCCATAAATACCTCAATGCTCTGCTCGATGAAATCAGCAAAGATTGCCTGCATACAACGCTGAAAGGTGGCAGGAGCATTGCACAGTCCAAAGGGCATTCTTCTATACGCAAAGGTACCATAAGGACAAGTGAAAGTGGTCTTGTCTTGGTCCTCTGGCGCAATGGGAATCTGAAAGTACCCTGAAAAACCATCTAAAAAGCAATAATACTCTTGCCCAGCCAACCTCTCAAGCATTTGATCAATAAAAGGGAGAGGGAAATGATCTTTCCTGGTGGCAGAATTCAAACGCCTATAGTCTATACACATGCGCCAACCAGTGATCTTTCTTTGAGGAATTGACTCACCTTTGTCGTTCAGAACAGCCTCAAACCCACCTTTCTTAGGAACTACCTGTACTGGACTCACCCATGTACTGTCAGAAATGGGGTAGATGATCCCAGCATCGAGAAGCTTCAACACCTCTTTCTTGACAACTTCTTGCATGTTGGGGTTAAGCCGACGCTGTGGCTGTCTGACAGGCTTGTAATCTTCCTCCATGTAGATATGATGTGTGCAGAAGGCCGGGTCAATGCCCTTAATGTCAGCTAACGTCCACCCAATCGCTCTCTTGCGCCTCTTCAAAACCTCAAGTAACTTGCCTTCCTGCCCAGAAGTCAAAGAAGAAGAAACAATGACAGGCAAGCAATTATTATCAGCAAGAAAAGAATACTTAAGGTTAGAAGGGAGCTCCTTAAGCTCAAGTGTAGGTGGCTGCTCAACAGAAGGAATGGGCCTCTGAACCTCTCTATCAAGCCTCTCCAACGGAGGGCGATAAGCATGAAAACCAACCCTTCCTCTCTCCATATGAGCAAGCGCTGCATTCACCTCAAGATTGGTAGTCTTTTCCTCCAAAGAAGCAACAAGAACTTGCTCCAATGGCTCAGAATCAGTAAGTGAAAAAGAAGTAAAAGCAAACATGTCATCATTATCTAACAAATCACAATCTTCTCCATCATCATTTACCAGACTTATCGACATCACAGAATGAACAGAATTAGAAGTTGACCTCATCATCTTTTTCATGTCAAACTCAATCTTTTCGTCCTCGTACCGCAAAGTAATCTTACCATCATGCACATCAATTACAGCTTTAGCAGTACTCAGAAAAGGTCGACCCAAAATAAGAGGAACTTCCACATCATCATCCATATCTAAAACAACAAAATCAGCAGGAAAAATGAAACGGTCCACCCCAACTACTAAATCTCGAACAATACCCATTGGTTTAATCTCAGATCTGTCGGCTAGCTGGAGCTTGAAGGGGACTGGTTGCAACTCTCCACCTCTTACCTTCAAGAAGGTGGCATAGGGCATGATGTTGATGCTAGCACCCAAGTCACACAAGCCACTACCGCAGTCTACATCACCAATAAAACAAGGGACAATGGGATTGCCTGGATCCTTTTGCTTAGGAGGAAGTGCTCGAAGAAGAGCAGCAGAGCACTCCTCTGTCAGGTGGACTGTTTCTTTATCCTCTTCTTCTTTTTCTTTGTCAGGAGATCCTTCAAGAATTTAGCATAATTAGGCATCTCTGCAAAGCATCAATCAAAGGAATATCAAGTGTTAGCTTCTTAAAAATGCTCAGAAATTTAGCAAATTGTTCATCTAGATGTTTCTTCTTCATCCTATTAGGAAATGGAAGCTCAACACGCTTAGGAGAGGAAGAAGAGACATCAATAGTAATGCGAGAAGGAGATGGAGTAGGAAGAATAGGAGCCTGGATCTCCTCAGAATTTACCACAGGAGGGACTGAAGACCCTGATGGTACATCAACAATAGAAGGGTTGATCTCTTCACTAGTTTGATCTTCAGCCACTTGTTCTTTCTGCTTATCTTCCAACTGCCTTCCACTCCTCAAAGTTACTGCAGCAGATACGGTATCATCTTCAAGATCAACCACAGGAGATATTACCTCTTTACAAACAATCAACGCCTTAGCTGATTCCTTCGGGTTTGGATGAGGTTGGGAAGGAAATGTGCCAGGTTGTCGTTGTTGCTGTTGATTAAGGAGTATCTGGTTCATCTGTTGCTGCATACTCTGAACCGAATTCTCTAAACTTTTCTGACCAGCCATCAAGGATTGATTGATATTGTTCTGCGTCTCAGTGTGAGTCTTCTGAGTACTTGCCATGGATGCAATCAACTCCTGAAGTTGGTCCATCTTTGCATCAGAGGAGGATTTAACAGGTTGTTGAGGTACAACTGGCTGATAGGAGCTCTGGCCCTGCTGAAACTGGCTTTGTGGGCGGGCTTGGTTATAAGAAGGCCGAGAGAACCCAGGTGGTCCCTGCTGGTTGCCCTGCAAAAGGTTAGAATTCAAAGCATTGTTGGGATTACCATACCTGAGATTTGGATGTTGATTTTTGTTCCAAGGTTGGTAATTCCCCTGCCCCACAAAGTGAGCTTCCTCAGCTTGTCTCATCTCCTCCAATTGTGGGCACATCTCAAAAACATGAGCGCCCCCACATTGACAACAAAGTGGGTCTGATGAGCTGGTAGCTATCCTCTTCACCTGCTGCACTGGTTGTTGATTAATCATAAAATCATCAAATCTTTTAACCAGAGAGCTTACCAGAGTAGTTTGTTGTGCTTGGGTCTCCTCCATGTGTGCCATCCAAGGATCAAGATTTTGCACACCCTTTGCCCCAACTGTCATAGACCTGCTACCTTCTGATCCCCACTGGCGCACCTCATCAATATAAGTCTCCATGGCTGCCATGAAGTTAGTACCAGACCTGTTGAGGATGTCACCACCCAAAGCAGATCGTACCTCAGCCTTATGTATATGGTGGAGCCCGTGGAAGAACGTCATAGCAATGCAGGTCATGTCTTGGCCATGGTGTGGGCACTGGCGAAGCATCTCCTTAAATCTATCCCATGCCTCACATATCGTCTCAGTTCCTGTCTGTTTAAAAGCAAGCAAAGCAGCTACCAAGTCAATAGTTCTGGAAATAGGATAATATTTATCATAGAACCTGGTAGTCATCTGCTCCCATGTCGTGATAATACCAGAAGGAAGACGAATAAAACCAATTAACAGCCTCACCAGATAGGGTATTAGGAAAGAGACTCAACCGAACAAATTCCAACAAACCTTCAGAACACCCAATCTGATCAATGTGAATAAGGAAGCGATTTACATGATCCAGAGCGTCATTGGGATTAGTACCATTGAATGTGCCTCCAGGTAGCTCCCGAACAACCTTGGACTGGTGGAAAGGTTTCAGGCCCTTCCACTCCTCTGTGAGTGCAGGTGTGAGCACAGGGAGGACTACCGGACTTCTTCTAGGCACAGCTTCAGGTCGATTAAATTGCCTCATCGCCTGAGCACCATTTACAGGAGCCGCCATTTCTAACTGTCTTTGGAACTGCTGTTGGCGTCTAGCTCGCTGAAAAGTACGCTCGATCTCTGGGTCCAAAACCTTATTTAAATCAATATAAGTATCTGACCGAGAGCGAGTATGTACCATCAACTACCTGCAAAAGGTCACAAAAAGAAACAACACAAACACAAACTAAAAAGGATTAGAACTGAAAATAAAATAAAGGATAGAAAAGTAATATATGAAAAATACCGAAATAAAGAAAAATGAAATTAAGCTAATAGATAAATTAAAATAAACAGAAGGAAAACAAAGGAAAAAAAACAAATTAAAAAAAAAAATAAACAAAAAAATAAAAATAAACTAACAATGTTAAGCAAAACACAAAATTAAAGTTATAGCTAAATTAAAACAAGAAAGAAATAAATTAACAAAATTAGTGAAATTGCTAATAACAAAATATACTAAAAACCGAATACTAAAATAAGAAAAAGAGTAATATAAAATTAGAACAATAACTAAAAAATAATACTAAATAAATTAAGTAAAAACAACATAAAGAAATAACTTAAAATAATATGAACTAAACAAAAAAAATCAAATAAAAGAAAATTAAAACAATTAACAACCAAGGCTAAGGACTAGACAGAAATCTAGTCCCCGGCAACGGCGCCAATTTGCAAACGGAATTTTTGATCTACTAAAACTATGAAAATAATCTAGAATTTAGTAAATAAAATAAACCTACGGGTTGCAAAACAAATCCCGGTCGTAGTAGTAAAGTAAAATAAGCTACCGGGATGTCGAACCAAGGGACTAAACGAACTAGTCTAATCCTAGCGAAAGCTGTAGTGTTGGGGGAAAATTGTCGATTAATAAAATAAAGAACAAGAGAAAATCAAACTGATATTCAAATAATAAAAGCGGAACTCCGGGTTCAGGTAGTGGATCCTAGTTAAATCCTACAGTTTTATTCCCAGTTGATTCGGGAAAAGGGTTCGGCAAATTCTTACAATTTCTATATGACTAAATCCTAGCCAATTAGAACTCCTCCGCATAGAACGCGATAAATTAAATCATGAACCTATCACTACAAATGCAGAGAGAATAAGCACAAGAATTTTAATCGCATCTGAAGGCTAAACTCATTAATCAGATAAAGTTTTTTCCACAGACTAACAGATTATTTGACCTATCTATCAATTACCGATCAGTTCTTGACAGATTTCGCAAGGCTATAAATAAATTAGCAATTTTTATTAATAGCTCATAGAAAATTTATAATCTGAAACAAACCCAATATAAATCCCAAATCAACTGATAATAATTCTGTAAAGTTTAACTATTTACAACTACCATCCCCCAGAGAAAAATCCCTTAGCCTAGCATATCTAGAGAAGAAATAAAAGGAGAGAGAGGTTTAGAAGTCATCTCCAAATTAATCTCAAGATTTGCTAGAAGTCAGGTTGAATGGACTGGTGAAAACGGAGCAGAAAATCTCTTCTTGATGTTGAAGAGGGTTCACGGCGCTGCGCTAGTCTTCCAAATCTCGTCTTGAAATCTGAATGTTGAATCCTGAATCGTGAATGTGGATGAGTGGATGAGTGGATGAGTGGATGAGTTTCTTTGCAAAAGTCCTCCATATTTATAGGTTAAATTCAAGGCCCTTCACTTAGCTCATTGATGATATTATTTTAATTCCCTTCAGTTTCTCGAAATAAATGAAGACCTTTCACATCTCAAACTCTTGGAAACCTTTGGAGTTCCTTTCTTTTTGTAACACCCCTACAACGCCCCTATCAACTACCGAAATCGCAGCGGAAATAACCAATCAAACATTAACCAAACGCTTTGGTGTTACAATGCCGTTAACCACCCACGTGGTTAATAGGCAGAATAAATACAAGTGTATCGGTCTGATGATCAGACTCCCGAGCATAGTAACTACGTCCATATATAAACATAACCAACCATACCGAGTATTTAATTTACAACACATCTCCCAACCATAATCATCCAACACTGTATAACAACGGTATCAAAATGTAACGCCTCGGGAGCACAGGCGCATCCCGGGCTCACAAACCTACTTATCCAAAAGTATATCAACAACCTAGGACCTAGAGCCACTCTGCCTCTTCGATCCTCATCCTGCAATAAAATATGGAGCCCCCGAGGGGGTCAGCACCTTTGCTGGTATGGCTAACGCGCAGCCCATCGACTACCGGGATACGCGCAACCAATTGTCATAATAACATGGCATTCATTTTAGATCATCCCATATACATATATATAATATATATATATATATATTATATATATATAATAGGTACCATAGCATAGCAAGGGAAATGCATAGCATTACAACATCAATACATAACACCATAAATTCGGTCCTCACAAGGAACCTTCCACCATTAGTTAGTATACATGTGAGCCTAGGGATCATTACCAATCCCATGTAAGCGTTACCATCCTCGTTACCGTCCGGTTATGTAGAACGGTTAACTTATACCAAAGGTGTGTCGGATATAGTAATCCCAGCAACCGAAATAAACATAGTATGCCCCTAGGGCCCGACGTGAGTCAGTAACTAGCTTTGGATAAGCTAAGGGAAGGTAGAAACCAAATTGGAATACCACCTATACAACCAAGAGAGCCGAACCGGATATGATATCGACCCCCATCCATCACACACGTGGCCGGAACAACCGGACTCCTCACTCCCCCGGTTAGCACTTGTTAGTGATCATACAATATTTTGTTAAGTCACATACAAGCAAACATTTAGGTCTTGTTAGACAACCAAGGGAAAGGAGTCATAACCTTACAACATCATAATGTATAACAGCTGTAAACTCTTTTCATGCCTTAGTCTTATAAAGTCATAAACACACAGAAAAACAAACAACACACAAGCCGGTGTAAACCGGTAGGCAACAGACTGCAAGAAAACCATACCTTGGTCCTTGCCTTGTTTCGTTCCCACCTTGAGAGAATCCTATACACTTTAGTAAGGTCGGTTAATTATTTATTTAACTTCACACTTACTAAGTATTCACATGATTGTATGACATGTTTTAATGTCTACCTCACCCTAGGTTACCTTCATTATACATCCTAGGGTTAACTACATAAGTCAATTCTTTTCTGTTTTTTTTTTTTACAAGTTTAGGTCCGACCGGACTTGCCGACCGGACTTGTCCATGTCCGGTCGATTCCAGAGAGTTTTCCCCTTCGGAAATTCAGCCGACCGGACTTGTCAAGTCCGGTCCCATGTCCGGTCGATTCCAGTAACTCAATCCGTACAAAAATTTTCTACTCCGACCGGCCTTGTAAGTCCGGTCCTATGTCCCCGGTCCATTCCAGAGAGTTTATTCCCTTGTAAATTTAGCCCGACCGGACTTGTCCATGTCCGGTCCTATGCCCGGTCCATTCCAGAAACTAATTCTCGTAGGGTAAACAAGTCCCGACGAGCTTGCAAGTCGGTCGCAAGTCGGTCGGCCCAAATCTTGTTTTCCTTTTTACATTCAACTCCAAACTTCACCCCATTAACCTAGTACTCTTACTTAACCTCATTTGGGCCTCTAACACAACTTAAGACACCCCTTAAACACTCTAAAAACTCATTTTCTAATTCCTTAAGCCTTACTTAGTCCTTCTCAAAATTCCTAACACTTACAACATTTTCTCCTAGTTTTTTTTCAAATGGTGTTTCACACCTTAGATGACTACTATACCAAAAGCTTCCTCCTTATACTAACATCATCTCCCAAGCATCATCTCTCACAACTAATTCCTTATCTCCTTCTTGAAACTCTTTTCCTATGTACACTTTCTCCTTGTTTTTACCAAAGTTGCCTAGGTATTTGCCTAAGTCCCAATAGTGATTGGTATACTCAACTAAATCTTAAGATCATGTCTAAGTCCTTATTACACCAATACATTTCTAGTACATCAAATTCCTTAAGAACATCATGAACTTCTTATTCATCTCCTACACTTTCTAACTCACCAAACCTATGTAAACACTTAGAACTTCTTACTTCCTACCTAAATTTTGACATGGGTTCCCCTAGAACATTACTAAGCCTAAACACTTTACCTTCTCCTTTAAACACACAAGAACATCCAAAATCACCAAGAACACTCTCATACACAATTTCACCAAATTACACCACATTACAATATAGTGCATAATTTAAATTGCATGGCACTTAGGCCCTTAAAATGCATGGCTCTTAGGCCCTTAAAGTGCTTAAATCATAAACACTGAATTTCCACAATATATATGCCTTTAACCGCAATTACACTCAACACATATGCCCTTTACTAGTCTCTTGAGAACACTTTACTAAGTCATTCACCATTTGCTCTTTAGGTAGTTTTAATAAGCATTCATAAGCTCATTTCTCCTAAGGCATTAAACAACATTTAAGTTAGTAGATTTACCTCTTTTCCCAAAATACTTCCTCCTTGATTCCTTACAAAACCGTATGATAATTTATTCCTTGTCAAGTTCTAGACAATATACAAACACCATAATGAGTATTCAAGCTTTGAGCTTCATCTCATTGTAAACCCTAATTTGACATTGTTTCAAAAAACTTAATGTAGTTGTTTTACCTTGATCTTTGAAGGGAGTTTGAATATATAACAAGAGAGGACTCCACCTAGTCCATGAAGAGTTGAAATGAAGCTAGAACAAAGTCACACAAAGAGCTATATCAATGTGTATTTTCGGTCAAGGTAAGAACATGGAGTAAACATGATTTTCTTTGAGATTCCTTACCTAGAAGCAAAGGAGATCAACAATATGTCAAAATACAAGCTCAAGCTCCTTCAATGGTGGAAACACCTTGGCACCGAAATGGAGCTCTTGGAGTTTTGAGAAGATAGGAATGAAGAGCTTGATGAGAGGAAGATTGGGTGGTCTTTGTTTTTTGATTTGGACAAATGAGCTAGATTTAGCAAGTGGTCAAAGTTGGAACTTCCATGGTGGTAGTAGTATTACGAGAGAGAACAAGGAAGAAGGAAAAGAGAGGGTGGGAAACCGTGTGAATGAAGAAAGAAATGAGAGAATGAAGATAGAATTTGCTTTTAAGAGATATTTATACTTATAAAGTAAAAGCAAGTTTTACTGTTTCTTTACTTACTTATTGAATTAATTAGAGAGTGGTGAGTCACCACACTAGAAAAAACCGGCCCCCCCCTTTATTATAATGAGGGTATTAAGTCTTTGTTTGTCAATTTATTATTACTTATCAACATATTTACAAAATAGCTTATAAAAACTATTCACCTAAACAAGGCACTTAGAAGTGAAATTTTTGATTTCCCATTAATATAGCCACCCAAATGTGATACTATATAGTACACATATATTTAAGAGTAAGATGGACATTTAGCCACTCAAAACTCATTTACAAGACAATTTTTCAAAAAACGTGCTTTAAGACTTCTTAAAGCACATTTTGTGTTTTAACTTGTTTTCAAGCTTGGTTTCTTTGGTAATTGGTTTAATATGTTCATTAGTATATAATGAGGTCTTGGTAAGCTCATTAGGTCTTACTCAAGTTTATCCCAAGCTTAGAGCACATTTGGCTCTTATTGACTTTAAAGCACATTTGTGTTTCCTTTTGTTTAAATTTGTTTACTAAGGTTTCTAAGACTCTTTTTAGTCTTAATAAATCATGTTTAATGTTTAACCAACATGCCAAGGTTTGGGGTATTTCAATCTACCCCCCTTAAAAGAACTTTGTCCCCAAAGTTCATACTTCCCACATATCTTACTATTAGAACACGGGGAACACTTATAAAAACAATACTTCCAACCATCATTATCAACCTTACCATCATTCTTACACCACAACGGACTCAAGTCCAAACCACACAATCCACAACGGACTCGAGGTCCAAACCATATAATACCATTCAGACACAACGGTCTGTAACATAACATAGACAATGTATATATCATGTCGTACAACACCAAACCGAAAACCGAAACGGCTCTACCCCCCTTAAAAGGGGTACGCCCCGTACCCTATACATATAAACACTAAGAAGCAAACAATGACGGGTGCTTCGCCTTTATCTTTTCTTCCAGCTCCCAGTGGCCTCCTCAACGTCCTGGTTTAGACCAGAGGACCTTCACCAGTCTCACGGACTTATGGCGATGTCTTGAGTC
>CM041776.1:343479635-343762847 GCA_023374045.1 Limonium bicolor | reverse complement strand
CCGGTCACGTTATAAAGATGTGTGGGCTCTTCACTCTGGGGCATCTTACCATATTTGTCCAACCAGGGAGTGATTCTCAATGTATGAGCAGATAGATGGAGGCAATGTTACAATGGGAAAAGATGTCGTCTGCAAATCTATTGGAATTGGCTCAATCAGGTTGCGGACGCATGATGCTTCTATTTGTACCATGAACGAAGTTAGGCATGTTCCACTGATGACGAAGAACTTGATATCCTTGAGTCCGCTTGACAGCAAGGGGCACAGTTTCAGTGGTAGAGGTGGAGTTTTGGATGTCCGCAAGGGATCTACTGTGGTTATGAGAGGTGTGAATCGTGGTACTCTGTATATTCCGTGGGGTTCTACTGTAATAGGTTCTATTGTTGTTGCATCATCCGAGGTTCATCATGGCATATTCCAACATTGTTTGGACTTGCTGAATGTTCTAAGTTGTTGATATATGCCCTTAGGGGCAGTCTAAGGCATAAGAGAGATTTGGTACATCTGACAATGCCTATTGCATCTAGTACATTTGTTGTCGGTTGGAGATAATTCAAGTCAAGGTGGACATTTGTTGAGTGCCTCGAATTTGTTGCCTTTTGGCGATAATCTGGGTAAATCTAGCAATGCTAATACATTTGTTATATGTAAGAGAATCAAGTCAAGGTGAAGATTTGTCGAATATGACTTGAATTTGTTATTTAGACCCTTAGTTTCTGGTTTGGGTTTAGGCCCAAATAGGCTAAGTTAGGCCTTTTAAGGTTAAGCAGAGAAGTTTCCTATAAACTCTCATGTCGTCTCCTATTTTGTTTGTCTCACAATCTGTAATTTGTAATCCGCCTCTCTTTGTCGTAATAAGATAAAACCGTCTCCTTTTTGTCGGTGGATTAGCTAACACGTTGTTAGTGAACCACGCTAAATCTATCACTAGTACAAAAATGGTCTTTTTCTGCGCCCCTATTTCCGCGGTTGTTAAACAACCGCAGAAATAGAGATCCTATTTCGGCGGTTCTTATGTCAAAACCGCCGAAATAGGTCGTTTTCTATTTTTTTAAAAAATAAAACAGACCTATTTCGGCGGTTTTGACATAAGAACCGCCGAAATAGGGTATCTTTTAAAAAAAAAATGTCGACGATCTATTTCGGCGGTTCTTAGGTTAGAACCGCCGAAATAGGTTCTTTATTAACAACCCCTACCCTAATTCTCTCATTCACCCCGACGCTTCAATCTTCTCGACTCCCGCTGCTGCTCCTCCGACCGAAGAACGACTCGGATCGCCTCCCCTCCTTCCGCCGCCGCCTGTCCTCGCCGCCAGTCGTCGCAGCCGCGTCGCGCGTCACCTCCGGTCGTCGGTGCCGGCGAAGTCAAACAGAAGAGAGGAGCAGCAGGCGAAATCGAGGGAGTTCGAAGGTATTTCAATTTTGAGTTTTATTTATGGATTTATTGTGATTGTTGTTGAAATTGTGGTTGAATGTGAATGTGGATGATTGAATTAGTGAAGTTTATGAAATTTGTGTATATAAGTAGTATTGTAGAAGTGAAGTTATATGTGCACACAAGGTGCTCGACAAAATGTTTGAGTGAATAATTGTGGTTTTTTTGCTCATTTTGTGTGGTTGTGCCTTTGTTTTTGATTTTTAATTTTCATTACTTTTCTTTTATTCTTGTTTTATTTCTACTTTGTGTAACTATACATCAAATTTGATTAGTGAGGATTAAGCTTGCTTTCGTTTTAGACTTTTAGTATTTGTTCGGATTGTTTTGCTTTTCGTTTTTGATTTTTTTTGCTTTTCGTTTTTATTTGCTTTGCTTTCGTTTTAATTGCTTGAATGAGGAATTTACATTGCTTTGAGTATTAGTGGTGTTATTGTATAATGATGAAGAGATTGAGTTGTTTTAGTGTTAATAAAATGATGATTAAAGGACTTGGAATCCAAGGGGAAATAGATGAGTTTGTGCAGAATTTAATGTGTGTTAGTGATTAAGATTGTTGTGGATATTAGAAATGAGTTGGTGAGCTGAAATTGTGTGTGGGCAATGCTAAAATTATAGGGGAAACTCTATCAAAATTGTCCTAGAAATTAGATGACTTAAGGTTTACATAATTCTTTTTTTTTAGGTTTCAAATTTAATTATGTAGGTTAATAGTATGTAGTTCGTTTATCTTTTCTCTTAATTCAATTAGGATATGTTTACATGCTAAGTTTTATTTTTACTTTGTTTAATTATACGTCAAATTTGATTAGTTAGGATTACGCTTGCTTTCGTTTAGACTTTTAGTATTTATTCTGTTTTTATGCTTTTTGTTTTTGATTTTGCGGTTTGCTTTGTTTATTTTATTTATTTTGTCATTACTTGAATTGGTAGATTATTAAGTTACAAAATTCTTTTTTTAGCTTTCAAATTTAATTCTGTAGGTTTAATAGTATGTACTTCATTTATCTTTTCTCTTAGTTCAATTAGGATATATTTACTTGATAAGTTTTAATAATTTGTTTCAATTTTATTTGCGTTTTATTTTTTCTCGAGTGGATTAATTAATTTATAGTTTTATTTTTGTGTTTTATTTTTGTTTATTTACTCATTTTGTGTGGTTACGCCTTTGTAGGGGGGAATCACCGTTGCTGTTTCCTTCTCTGTGTACAAGTAAGCTACTAAACTTTGCTTTTTGTTTGATCATTGAGATTATGTATTCAGATAATATAGGTGCTAGTATATAATTTAGGTTGAAACCTTAGAGTTAGAGTAGCTAGCTTATTTAATATGCATACAGTCACGCTTCATTAACCGTACCGTTTTGTATTTCAAATAAAGTATGGAGCGTGACTGGATGTACGGTGAGCGAGGGGATCACTATCGCAACATGTTGAAAGAGTTTTGCAAAGCGGCAGTGCAGCACAAGGACATGACAAAGGCGGAGAAAATACCTTGTCCTTGTGTTGACTGCGGTGTCTTAAGGAAATTTTCAAACATTGTGGAAATTGAATTCCATCTGAAGACTCGCGGTTTCATGCCACACTATAAGAGATGGATTTTTCATGGAGAAAGTGTTGAACATAATGTCGGGTCCTCGTACATTAATGAAAGGGAGAGGATGAGAACAGACCACACATTTGATTTTGTCGAGTCGGAACCGATCCCAAATGCTTCCGGAGTCAATGACAGTGAACCGACTTATCATGATGAGCAAATAATGGAGATGCTTGATAACGTTGAGAATAATTTTGTTGATCGACCAGATGAGTATCAAAGGTTGTTGGACGCATCCAAGACGGCATTGTATCCTACGTGCACTAAGTACACGAAATTGACGGCTATATTGAATTTGTTCAACCTGAAGGGAAGATATGGATTGAGTGACAAAGGTTTCTCGGCATTCCTCGAGCTGATTCATGATATGCTACCGGATGAGAATGGTCTCCCTACCACCACCTATGAGGCAAAGAAATGGGTATGTCCAATGGGAGTAGAGTACAAAAAAATTCACGCGTGTCCAAACAACTGTGTGTTGTACAGGGGTGAATACGCACATCTGGACACTTGCCCGAAATGTCAGCTGTCCCGGTATAAGCATAAAGATGGTGAGTACTCCTCCGTTCAAAAAAAAACCCTCCAGCTAAATTACTGTGGTATTTGCCGATTATACCCAGATTCAAACGGTTGTTTGCGAATCCGAAAGATGCAAAGAATTTACGATGGCACGCAGAGGGTAGAAAGAGTGATGAGAAATTAAGACATCCAGCAGATGGACCTCAGTGGAGAAACATCAATAGACGGTTCAAAGAACATTTTGGAGGTGAAGATAGGAATTTGAGGCTTGGGCTATGTACTGACGGGATGAACCCGTACGGCACATTAAGCAGTCAACACAGTACTTGGCCCGTTTTACTAGTGATCTACAATTTGCCTTCGTGGTTGTGTATGAAACGCAGGTACATAATGTTATCTCTTTTGATATCTGGCCCCAAGCAGCCAGGTAATAATATTGATTGTATACCTCGCCCCATTGATTGATGATTTGAAGTTGCTGTGGAATGAGGGAACCGTTGTGTATGATGCTTATGCAAGGGAAAATTTCACGCTCAAGGCGTTGTTGTTCTGTACGGTCAACGATTTCCCTGCATACGGGAACTTGTCTGGATACACTGTGAAAGGAACATTTGCATGTCCGGTGTGCGAGGATGACACATGTTCGGACCGTTTACAAAATTGTGGTAAGAATGTTTACATGTGTCATCGACGTTTTCTACCTGAAGATCACCCTTATCGTAAGAAGAAGAAACTGTTCAATGGTGAGGCCGAGACTCGAGTGGCCCGTCTACCTTTGACCTCTGAGGAAGTGTATGCAAAGGTTAAGGACATTGTGAACGTCTTTGGAAACACATCGAAACCGGCAAAGAACATTTGGAAAAAATGCTCTATCTTCTGGGATTTACCGTATTGGCGTCACCTGCCTGTCAGACACTGTTTGGATTTCATGCACATCGTAAAGAATGTTGGTGAGGCAGTGAGTGGGACTTTGCTCAACATACCCGGCAAAACGAAAGACGGATTGAAAGTGAGAAAAGACATGCAAGCCATGGGTATAAGGAAAGAGTTACACCCACAGGAGAATGAGAGACGAATATACCTACCTCCTGCATGCTACACACTTTCAAAGAATGAGAAGATCAGCTTCTGTAAATGTCTACACTCGGTAAAAGTACCATCTGGATATTCTTCAAACTGGAAGAATATTGTATCAATGAAGGATTTGAAACTGTTAGGCATGAAATCTCACGATTATCATGTATTGATGTTACATCTTCTGCCAGTAGCCATCCGTGGGATATTGCCAAATGATGTCAGAAATGCGTTAACCAGATTGTGTTTCTTCTTCAATGCTGTCTGCTGCAAGGTAATTGATGTAAACTCTCTCGATGATCTACAACGTGAAATAGTGGTAACATTATGTCAATTAGAGATGTATTTCCCACCATCATTCTTTGACATAATGGTGCACTTGATAGTCCACATTGTTCAAGAGATCCAATTTTGTGGTCCGGTCTACTTACGCTACATGTACCCTTTTGAACGATACATGGGTATTCTAAAGGGTAGAATGAGGAATAGATATCGACCAGAAGGGAGCATAATTGAAGCAACGGTGACTGAGGAAGTCACAGAATTTGTGACTGATTATCTGAATGAAGCAGAATCAATCGGTATCCCAAAACCAAGACACTACGGCAGATATAAAGGCAAAGGTGTCATTGGAAGAAAGATTGTGCAAGTACCAAGTCAACTGATTCATCAAGCACATCTGTTTGTGTTACAACACCTTGAGGCTGTTGAACCCTTCTTTGATACTCATATGAATGAGTTGAGACAACAAAATCCTACCAGAAACCATCTTTGGCTTACGAAAGAACAAAACCGACTGTTTGTCCAATGGTTCAAATATTATGTCTTTGAAAAAGCGTCATCAAATTCAGAAGTTCTCAATGAGGAAATCAGATTTTTGGCAATAGGACCTGAACCTAATGTTGTATCATTTGAGGGATATGACATTAGTGGGTATACTTATTACACTGCACGCCAAGATGCTAAATCAATAAACCAGAACAGTGGAGTAAAAATAGAAGCGGCATTCAATGAGTACCACATCGGTAACCAGTCTCAACCAGTGAGGAGCTCCAGTTGGTATTACGGTGTTATCGAGGACATTTGGGAGCTAGACTACCATATTGATTCGTTTTTAGTGTTCCGTTGCAAATGGGTGGACAACCGACGTGGAATCCAAAACGATGGAGGTCTTACCTTGGTTGATCTCACACGTGCCAGTTTTAAGGATGATCAGTTTGTTATGGGAAAAGATTGTGACCAAGTGTGGTATGTTCAGGATCCAAAAGACTTCAGATGGTCTGTTGTTCTTCCAGGTAGAAGACCAGTTCAGATTGAAAATGAAAATGAGGATGATGATGATGAGAATGAGACGATTGAAGGAACAACATTGTTTCCTACGGGGTTGCGGGATTTAAATGTTGATACTCAAAACGACTTGATTTATGCACGATCAGACCATGACGAGGGTTTTTGGGTTGATAACACCAAAACATAGAAGTATTTATGGTAATGTTATGTTAACTATTTTTCTTGACTTGTTCAACATTTGTCATTACATTATAAATTCATTCAATTAATTTGACTAACTTATCTTTACTGCAGTGGCTGATCACCCTATGGACCAGCCCATTGAAGAAGCTGATCCTCATCAGCAGAGACCAGCAAAACGGGTCACACGAGGAGGAAAGAAGGGGAAGAGAACTCACCCACCGGAGGATGAGGCTTGTCCATCACAGCAGGTGACAGAGCCACCAGCTTCCTCCTCCTCCGGACAGAAGGTGAAGAAGAGAGGTGCCACCCGTGCACTGAAGGCAATTAAAGGCCCCCCCACGAAGCCTTTGCAGTTCAATGAGTTCAACCAGCCATACGGTAATTGGAAGCATGATTATACTGCATATGCTGGCCACCTGGTCAAGACTTACTGCGACATAAATCACAATTGGAAGCAAGTGCCACAATCATTGAAGGACACTATGTTTGGGATTCTTCAGGTGTGTTATTTTTTTATAATATGTTATATAATTTTAGAGTTTCTCGTTACTTGTGTTACTAAATGACTAATAATTGTTTATGTAGAGTCGTTTCTGCATTGATCCTTCTCTTAAGGAGGATATACTGAAAAAAATGGGGCGACAGTTCCGCGACCATAGGAAGGCCCTCTCTGACAAGTACATTCATGGTGCTGCGTATCAAGACCCTGAATCGGATGATGCAGAAAGAGGCGATGAACTGCCACCCTGGGAGGCGTACGAGGGCATCACTGAGGAGCAGTGGACCCGGTTTGTGGAGTATCGTCACACGCCAGAGTACCAGGTAGAGCTAATATTCAACGCTGTCTTTTATACATTTTGGCTGTTTTATTTGCTTATTTGTATCTTACACGTTACATATGTATTTGTAGGCGGTTCGTGCAAAACAGCAGGCAAATGCGAAGAAAAATCTATACCCACATCACTTAGGTGGTAAAAGCATTGCCGAACGCGTACCAGAGTGGGAGCAAAAGGGCTTGCTTCCACAGGATGTGGCTCCTAGCGACAGAAGGATGAAGGTGTGGGAGTTGAGTCGAGTGCCAAAAAACTCGACGCCGGAAAATCCTCAGTACGATGATGCCACGAGAGAGATTATAAATCAAATGGTATCTAATTTCGGTTCATAAGTTTAATATTTGTTTGTGTACCTGTATATTAATGAATTTTGTTAATTTTGTGTTTTATAGGAAGAGTTAAACTCTCAAGTTACTGAGGGTTCTTGGGCTCCGAACAGACAATATGATCCCCTTTCTCGTGCTCTTGGAAAGGTGGATCATCCTGGTCGCGCTATTGGTTTTGGTGGACAAGTTGGTATCCGCCAAGCTTTTGGTAATCCGGGGTCTAGGAAAGGCTCACAAGGAAGGATGATCAGCTATGAGGAACATTTGAAGGTTACTGCTGAGATGGAGCAGAGGCTTATGCAGAATGTTCAGCATTTGGTTGCAGAGGAGATGACAAAAATACGCTCACAGATGTGCAGTAGTCAGGAGGTGACTAGACCAGCCCATGCACCATCAGCTGATAGGGAGGAGGGCACACCAGTACGGCAGAGTAGTGTGCAGTCGATAGATCCATATCCACATGCATCTATTAAGGTTTAGTCACATTAACTTAGAAAATAAATTATTTATTATCATCTATTTACTTCGATTGTGTTCGTTTAACCCTTCTTTACTTAATGTTCAGGAACCCTGTTTATGCACGCTGTTCATACCGATGGGAGGTGCGGATATTATGGTGGCGTGGGGTAAATTGTTTCCCTCATCTGGTACAGACACCGTCGGCGGTGAACCACTACGGCAGGGGTATGTCCGGGTGCTTGTAGATGATTATGTGACAGAGTATGCTGATGTTGCTATACCGGTACCTCTGGGACAGAGAAACATACTTCGCTCTGTTCAAACAGCTACAATCCAATGGCCGGGTACATGGGTCAAAATCTCGGGCCAGGTAAACACAATTAACGCTTACTCTAAAATTATAATTATCCGATGTTTCAATTAGTATATGGTTTAGAGTGAGTCACTTAAACTTAATTAATCAACAAATTAGGAAAATGTCAAGTCGAAAAAAACTTCTAAAGGAAAAGGAAAAAGTGTTGCCACACCAGCTCTCACGGGGGCATCCTCCAACTTCATGATGAGACCTGCTTTAGTAGAGAAGAACATATTGGAGGGGTTGTCACAGAACATGAGACTTCTGCACTCGGCCTTGTTGATGACGTCACCTCAGAGTGATAGGATCCAAGTGGAGGATAGCCAGGGTCTTTTTCACCATCACGAACCCGAAGGACGGACGCATACGTTCGATATATATGTCCGACTTCGTTGATGTATTCAAGAGAGACTGGTTAAATGTGTCGATTCTGAAGTCAGCTAGCATGTGAGCGATCTCATACCTTTTCCTATATTAATGAAATACTTGAATTATTTTTTGTACTTTAACGCCGTTCACTGATGTTGTTGTCTTTATGGTGCAGGCATGTGCATTCCAAGGCGATACGAGATCATCAGACTGACAGCTTCGGATTCCTATGCCCTGATACTTGCAGTGAAGTGACTATGTCAATGGATCCTGAAAGTCTTTTGCGGTACGTGACGAACGCAATATATGAATGTGCAGACAAGTCATACATTATGCTACCATATTATCAAGGGTAAGTCATACTTCCATATCTTATTACGTTTTATTTATAAGTTATGTTATCCGTGTTATGATTTCAATTTTATTCATCACGTGAGCAGTCGTCATTGGTCGTTGTTGGTTTTGGTCATGAAATACCCGAGAGTCTTACAGTTCGACTCACTTGGTACGAGTGCCAAGAAGCCAGCGATAGCAGCGGCTCTAAAGAGGTGAGCTATTTAAATTATACTACAATTGTCATAACTTAATAAATTGTTTCGTTAAATTTGATTAAATTGTGTATTACATTTAAAATATTTATTTTGTATAGTGGCTTCCAAGCTGCACTGCGTGCATTGCAAAAGACACCGAAGAACATCCCTTGGACTACAGTGAAGGTAGTTTTACTTATTTTGTGCAAATAGTTAACATGTTAATAGTAGACCTGCAAGTATGACTGATAACGTAATGTGTGAATGTATAGTGTCCAGTACAGCCTGGTGGATCAGAATGCGGTTACTATGTTATGAGGTTTATGCATGACTTAGTAGCATCATCCAAGTTTTTGCCAGAAAAATCATTGGACATGGTATTAAACTATCTTTGAAAGTCTTGGTTTATATGTATTTTTATTCTTTGTCATTCTTTGTGTAGTGTCTCATTAACTATTCATTTTTGTTTGTTCAAGGCTTTCGAAGAAATCGTGGGCATTGGAAGTTATGAAAATAGGCACATATCTGAAATCCTCGAGGAATGGGCAGAATTTATCTCCATCGACGTACTTAGTTGATTCCTCTTAAGTTGTTTGCGTTGAACGTTACTTGTGTTATTATATGTATTTCATTAGATTGAAACGTAGTGAATTGTATATTGTAATGGAGTGTGGTGTGGAGAGTGCATGTGGTGAAGTGTACAACTAATCCTTTTTTTGTTATGAATTTTCTTGCGTTTTTGCATTTATTGATGCGTGCCGATGATTATGGCCGCTTTATGGGTTTATAGTATGCTACCGAGGCGCCCCACTGTGGTGGCAGCATTATACAATGCATTTACAGGTTTGCTTAATTTTGTGGTGTATTTGGGTGCAATAATAAGCTGGAAAGGAAAAAACAAAAAAAAAGACTGTCTATTTCGGCGGTTCCTACTAAAGAACCGCCGAAATAGACCAGCTCCATTTGACCGTCTTCGTTTGACCTGGCCACCTATTTCGGCGGTTCCTACTAAAGAACCGTCGAAATAGGTGGCCAGGTCAAACGAAGACGGTCAAATGGAGCTGGTCTATTTCGGCGGTTCCGGAACCGCCGAAATAGGGTAAAATACCTATGTTTGCGGTGCTCATTTCTGCGGTTGTAAACCGCAGAAATAGGCCCTTTACAACCGCAGACTGTTTTCCTACTAGTGTATGTGATGATTTATTCTTTCTGTTTGTTACAACATCTTGGAAAGGGTAAAAGTAGTGAGTGTTGTGAGCGTGAGTCCAAAAAGAGTTACTCAAAAGCAAGGTGGAGATTGTTAAATATTTGTGCATATGTGGTCAGTGAGAAATAAACGAGTCTATGGCTATAAGAAACCTAGCTAGGATTAAATGTGTGTGAAGGGGAAGAAACCTAGGAAAATATGGTCCACGTGTTTCTTCTACACATTTTGGGTAGTGTGATCAGCGAGGAATAAAAGAGTCTATGATAAGTGGGAGGAGAAAGTGTATAGAATCAAGTGGAAACTGTGGCAGTGGGCGACCTGCTGGTGGAAGGATATCCCGTTGTCTGCAGCGAGATTCTGTGGAGAGGAAAGGATTGGGAGGCTTTTGGGCTAGAGTTCTATGTGGGTATTTGTATGGAAGAGCAAGTATATGTATTTGACCCATTCATTATATGCAAAATTCTCCCGGGGAAGAAGTGATCATGGCAAAAAGTAGGTGCTCTAGCAGACATGTACAATCATGGTTGTTAAGGTTTTTGATGGATTTGCTGGCTTGAGTTTGTCTGGCCAGCTACACTATATATTAGGAATTGACAGGACGGGCGAGCAGAATGGGCATCTGTCCAAGAGCATCCCCACCACTATAGCATTTGACGAACATTATGTATCTGTGGTTCCATTATATCTCAAGCTATTGACGGTTCCGCGAACAACTTACCTTGGTAAGATTATTCCACTTGGGTGTCACCGATGCGATAAAGGAATTGATGGTTGAGAGATGGGGGGTTTTGTTTTTTTTATAGTTACAATATTGAGTGAGTCTCGAACCCATAATCTTTGGATCTATAGGACATCACTCCACCCCTTACACTACTAATCAAGCCATTAGGGCTTGGTGGAGGCGGAGTTTATATAAAGGATTTTACGGGGCAGGGTCATGTCTTAGTCAGATGGGTTCGAATTGGGAGTAACTTCCCTTTCTTGTGGTACTATGGGAGAACAGTTTTATGAGGGGTGAGGTCACTGAGCACTGAGGAGCTGGAGAGGATTAGCTTGAGAGAGTGTAGTAGAACTGCAACGTGTAGGAGGGATTATTGTATAATGGCCAGTGGCGGAGTGCTTGGATAAGATGACGTTATTTGGAAGGGTTGCTAAGAACAGTTTGGATTTCTCATGGGGTGGAGAGAGAGGGGTTGGAAGTGAGGATAGTGGGGTGGAGTTTCCTGGATCAAAAGAGGGCTAATGGTGCAGGCTAAAGACGATGAGGTAGAGTGAAGAGGGGCAGCAAGCAGACAGGGTGAGTAAGAAGAGTAGGAGTGTTGCAGATAAGGGTTGGAGTAGGCCCAGGGTGTGTGTATAGAATCGATCGCGGCTAAATAGGCAGTAGAGGGGGATGAGGGCACTTTGTTTGAGTGGGTGTGGGATAGGTGAGGGGGAGGATGGACGTGGGTATGTGAGATGGGTTTTAGTTTTCTGGACAAGAACAGCGGCTGTTTCTGAAGGAGGTCATGATATACTGCTTTATTTTTGCGTTTCTGATGAATATGCTTTGGATGGTTCTCCACTGATTGCTGGGTGCTATCACGGACGGTACACAGTCACAAACATATCCAGATTAACAGGTTGTAATTAGGCGGAAGTTTCAAGTGGATATGCATAATCTCGATGTTATCAGCAATATCGATCAGCATGAGGTTAGACAGCGGTTGTACTATGTCCAGTGCACTACCGTTTAATTGCTGACGGATTGGTTATTTGAGTAGTGAAATCATGCAGGTTTCTCATGGTGTCTTTGGGAAGTCTCCACAAGAAAGAGAATTCAGAGGGATATAAAGGGAGAGAGGAGACAGCAGTAGCGACAATAAGAGGATTTGGATACAGGTTTTGGTTTATTTGTTGAGCATTGATCAACCAGGTTTGGTATATCATAGCAGTGCCTTTTTTTTTTTTTCTGCATCTTGTGCCGGGTGTCAATCTTCAATAAGAGTGCAGACAGGAAAGAGATGTGTCAGCTAGTGGCAGCCAAGGAGGATGTCGGTATATGGATTGATCCCTGCAGCTGTACGACCAAACATACCCAATACTCCATCTCATTGAAAAGAATCTCCATCAAATGCCATTTGTGCACCAACTCTATTACAAAGAATATCATCAATATACTTGCACAAAACACAAGATACTTACATTACAAAACCTTTGATTGCTATCATCAAAACTTCTAAAGAGAAAAGTCCAACAAAAAGCTCACCCCATACTGAAGGGTAAATGAAAGGATAAGAGAGTGAAAGATTTGCCCAACATGTTGTAGAATAAACGAACTAAACAGATGAACCCTAAATATAATCCTGGCTGACAGAAGAATGCAAGTAGTCTAAAATATATAGTATCATATGGTGTTTGTTTTTAAGCACTCATATACAGGTCACCTGATAGTCTGGTTGGCTATGGAAGGGAAGCCCGTATTCAACCGCGACATTCACTTCCCCACCTTCAGTTCGTAAGGAAATTCTAATTCACAACGAAGACACATTTAAATCAGATCATCGTCCGGCACGGCCGAGAAGTCCGGCTCCTCGGGTTTTAGGAACGTGGGATGGTCAAGGCCTTTAGTCTTCTGTGCGCCTCTCCTCGTGTTAGCAGCAAACTTCTTCACCATTATGGTAGCTCCCAGATTCTGCATAGCTTGGGAAGAGGAAGACGTAGAGGATGAGGAGTTGGGAGGTATGGGCGTCTCTGAGCTCTGTTCATAATAATGGCTCTGTTCATCAGCAACCAGAAACTGATCACCAGCAACCACTGGCGAAGACGACTCTTGAAGGCTGAGACTCTTAGACATCATCCTCTGTCTGTGCCTTTTCCAAGTAGCTTGGATGTAATTCGCCGCCCAACTCCTCCAATGGTGGGAATAATATCTGAACGTATGCTGGAGCTTTCTACTATGAAGACGCCTGAACTGATTCGCCACGAATTTGAGATCATCCGCGTTCAAGGCAAAAGCTTCCACTTCCATCAAAGCTTGAACTGTTCTCGTGGAAGACGGCAAGGCCGATGATTTGGGAAGCAGCGCCCATGCCAGAAGCTCCTCCCCACAAAAGTCGCCCTGTCTCAGAGTAATCGAGTCGAAATAACCTGATCGTCCCCCGTCAGTTGTTACACTCTGTAGTTGCCCTCTGATGATGAAACACATCTCTGTAACTGGGTCACCCTCACGAACTATGAAGGTGCCTTGGGTGCTCAGGAATGATCTCAGCCGTTCACATATGGCATCAAGTAGCTGAGCATCCATCTTCTCAAAAAAGGGGACCTGCACCACATGTACATTTATCAGGTCCAGTGATCATGATTCATCAGTCAAGGCATGAAATAGAAGATGGAGTAGTCTTTAAGCAATTAAGAAGAATGGATTTCAGCTATTGATTAACTTATCCTCTCTAAATAACATCAGCTACAATAAAAAAAAAGTCATCACTTTTTCTAAATAAGTTATCACCAATTAATGGATGTGGTCTGTTTACAAACGAACATAATGGGTTTGTTTGGGGACAGCTGCTGGAGGCTGCTGTTGGGTCCTACTGCTGGAAATTAAGAAGTTGTCTGCTGATGGTTTTGTAAAAGCTGTCAGCTGCTAGTTTTGGTGTTTGGTGGAACGTTTGCTGATGGTTTTAAAAAACAGAGACAATTATTAGGTCCTGCTGCTGAAAATTGAGAAGCTGTCAGCTGATGATTTTGCAGAAGCTGTCAGCTACTGGTTTTGGGTGTTTAGTAGAACCCTGCTCATTTTAGAAATTGAGAAGCTGTCTGCTACTGGAAGCTATTCCCCAAACGACCTCAATATGATTCAGACAAAAAAAGGGTGTTTCTAAAGAAGTGTATGCGTACCCTTCGAACAAGGTCTAAGCAGAGATGCCTCTTGATATCTCTCCGTAGGTCCGTGGGCAATGAGAGTAAGATTGCTTCTTCATCAACTCCTCTTGTAGCCAGCCATTTGTATTGGAGAAATCTTCGTACTCTTGCACGGACAGGTTCTGGGAGCTGACGATGTCTCATCCACTCCTCAGTGTCACGCCTTTTCAGTCTCCATTCTTCAAGCCTCAGAGTGATGGATTGCAAATACGTCTATACATTATACCACAGACATCATACAGGGAGAGATCAGTAAAGTAATTAAGTGCTCTTGCATTTGGATAAGCTAGGTTTATAAGAAAGTACAAGTCAGAGCTCCGTACCTGCATATTCCCAATTAAGTGGGCAAACAAAACCAGACCCACGATGGAAATCAGTATACAAAACAGAGTTTCCCAGAAGAACGTGCTTGTTTCCAAGTTTTGGCCGTAGGAACTGCAAAATTATTTTATAAAAGCCGATGCTGAAACTAAATGACATTACAAACTTACATCTTTACAGTGGACAAACAGAGTAAGTATCATGAAAATATATTACCTCAACTGTTGCAATCCCCACCACAAACAGTAAAAGAACTTGTCTGTAAATCCACTAGAGAGAATGGCTTTAGACACAGCAGTGCCAAATATGCCAAAATCAAAAGTGCTGTCTGAATTTTTTGGGTCACAATTGTTGAAGATATTAGTGTGTTTGGTCCATTTGAGACGATCCACATCATTCCACGAGCTACATTCCATGTAACTGAGTTTGCAGTCAGGTTCACGCTTGCAGCTTGCTTTCCAGCAACTGGCTTGTCTTTCAATTGACATTAGGTACCAAGCTGCCCCAAGAACCTAAACAACTCAAAGGGGAAAAAGAGAGGCCAAGAATTGTGAATGAACAAAGCAGAATATTACGTCTTCAGACCCAGAAAAAACGGAAGAAGAGGAACTCTACACGTACATGACTAGCTAGCATGTATAAGACAAGATTATAGGCAGCTCCACCCCAAGCTGATTTGGTGACAACGCCAGTAGCTTTGATGATTTGGGACATGAGAGGGAAAATCAGATACAACCTAGCAAAATACTGGATGAGTACAACAAGCTCGAGTGCGTTAAATAAGTGGCCTGCGCGGAAGCTTCTGATTACAGGAATGATGAACCAAATCACAATCTGCAAAGGAGAAACAGGAGAGTGACCGGGTCGGAGCATGTCAAACCAATTAAATCAATGTGTAGAGTGGGTACATTGATTTAATGATTTTGGACAAATGAGAACATGGTCGATCTCATTTGGCCGTAGAGCATTTTTCACGCTTATAATGTAGATTAGTTCAGTCCCATTCACACCATGGAGCAAGAGCAGACAATAATAGTCCAAGTTTGTCATATCCATCTTACAAACAAAAGATCCGCTGTTCAGGTTCAGGAGGGATGAGAAAACACCTACCTGAGGAAGAGGCAACGCTGCGATTAGATCGATCCAGAAACCTCTTGATCTGATGTACCTCCTAGCAATCTGTTTAGGGTCTCTGACAAGCTCACCTCTACCGAACACTCTAGAGCTCCGGGCCACAAAGGCGGTTCGGAACATGACAGCAACGTGCAGCATGTAGAAGAAATCAGTAAGAGTCCTGAAGAAGGTGACGGCAATACCAAGGCCCACTTGTCTAGTCATGCAAAAAGAGCTGTCCGCAAGTTGACTTACTGAAGGGAGGTAGAAGAACAACGGGTCGATGAAGAGGGCGACCAAACAGGCGAGAAGGAAGATGTTATTCCATAACAATACCAACTCGCTAGAAGGATCGAGAATCTTCTTCCACCAAGGAAGATCAAAGCTGCTGCTACTGCTGCTGCTGCTGCTGGAAGAGAGCCGGAAAGTAGGGAGGAGTTTGGAGAAATTGTCGCCGAATTTAGTTGGGGCAACAAAGGCACCAAAAGAGGAAGATGACAAGCCAAGTAAGGGTGTCGTTTGCTTGTATAATGGGGATGGGGGAACGCTGTAGGTAGTGCTATCGGATTTGAAGGAATCGGCGCTACCCAATGACTTGGAGGGGTTGAAGCTCGTCTGAACATCCACTTGATCGTTGAAGCTGCTTAAATTTAACAAAAAGTAGGCGGTTTTTTAATCCCAAAAAGAAATTACCAATGTAATTACGAGAATGGCGGAGAAAGAACCAGAGTAGCAGCAGAAAGATGCTAGATCGTCTTACCTGACTCGCCTGCCCTTCTTCCAATCATCCATCTTTTCTTTCAAATTTTCGCTTCTTTGCAGTTTTTAGTCACCGGGAAACAACAATTGCCGAAGTAGAAGACAACAAGGACGAGTAATCGGACAATCCGTAGAGATCGATCGATGTACCAAGTCCAATCGAAGAATGTACTGCTACGATCATACTTAAACCAGGATCAAAAAGCGACAAAGAAAAGAAAAAATTAAGAAGTGGTAAATTCAACTCCGGAAGCAGGAGAAGCCGAAGAAGAAGGGATAGTCGAGGAGGGACCTTGAGAGTGGGGAGGAAGAAAGGAGGAATTCTGATGGAGGAGTTGGAAATTATCCACATTTGACTTGCAGAGAACCTCGACAGCAATAAACAAAGAAGACAGTTTCTCGATTCGCACAGAGCTCAGAGAGAGAGAGAGAGAGAGAGAGAGAGACGCTGCAGTAGGAGAGAAGACGTGGGCGCCGGTTTTCAAGTTATTTTAATCTTGTGTCATTTCAAACTGGAATACGACGACGTTTATAGGGCTCCAGAATCCAGATCTTCGTTTCAAGGTGTCACGGTAACTCGGGTTCAGTAATTTCAGTTTCGGATTGGATTTCTTTCGTCAAGTCCACCATGCTACGGTGGTCGCTGATAAATTTATCAATTAACACCATAATTTATTTGTGACATGGTTATTAAACACATTTATTAGTTCCAACTCCCAAACAAATAAAATCCTTATCGCCCCATGAAAATAGTTCCACATGGAATAGAGGTGACATTAAATGGACCCGAATTTCTCTCGACTTTTCACATCAACTAACATCAAAGAATAGGTAACATCGGCATCGTTCGGTGATGGTAGAATGATATCTGTTTTGTGGTATAAAGGGGTGGTCCCCACGTGGGTCCTACGTTCTACTCCAATAATATACTGCCACATATAAAACAATCACAAAACAACCAGACCAAAACAACCACAAAACAGCCATGCCGGGGGCTGCTGCTGGGTCCTGCTGCTGGAAATTGAGAAGCTGTCTGCTGATGGTTTTACAGAAGCTGACAGCTGCTAGTTTAGTATTTGGTGGATTGTGTTTTAAAAAGTAGAGGGGAAATTGAGAAGCTGTCAGCTGATGATTTTGTAAAAGCTGTCAGCTGCTGGTTTTGGGTGTTTAGTGAAAACCTGCTGATTTTAAAAATTGAGAAGTTGTCAGCTGCTGGAAGCTTGAGAAGCTGTGTCCCCAAACGACACCATTGAGGCATCTAAATCGTAGGAATAGATCCCAATTTGCTACGCTGTTCTACTACAAGTGCAGCTTCCCAATCCAAAACGTACTTACTAAGTATGTGTTAAACGAAAATTGAGACTCTTAATATATTTGAAAAAAATCTTAAATTTTATATACAAGTTCTAAAATCAACATCTATCCATTAGACTGAAAAATTAAAATATGTACTATTTCATCCCGATTTTGCATCCAAATAGCTCAAAATCACACATTTATATTTTCAATGAATATTTGCTGGAAGTTAAAATAAAGTTTTTAACTTTTGAGAGAGTTGGGCCAGAATTTTATAAAATTCTATTTAGTTTAACGGAACGTGAATATGAGTTACTTTGTTCGAAATCGGGATAAAACTTATTCTTTTTGGTTCAACAGATAAAATATTAATTTAGGCACTGGTACATATAATTTTATAATAATTCAAACTTATTAAAAGTACTAATTTTAAGTGATTTGATCTCGTAGCACCGATACCGAACGAAATCGGTTAGCATAGAAACTGCTCACTGGACAGCTGGAACAGCCTAGAATTTGCTGGTTGAACAGAACCTTAGTGCCACAAAATCCATAAAAATGTCATTAATCAGGCATGGCCGCCTACACTCAACATGAAGTACTGTCTTACAAAAGATTCTGGCACAAAATTATGACATGTCGAGCCAAATATCTCGCTTCACAGCTGATTCAAACATGCAGCCCAAGGGTACAAGCTCTCCAGAGCAAAGAATCTGGTTCATGTTACAATTCTTCCACAAGTCGATCGAATTATGCTACAAGCATAACGGGAAGACATGCCAACAACAAAAGATTTTTTTATTTCCAACAAAGCAAAAGGGAGCAGTGAAGTGGGATTTGATATGTTGTGCGAGTGATAATAGGAAATAGACGATATAAGAAACCAGGCTAACCAGGCAAGATTAAGCTATGCATTCTGTCTTTGTCTCCGGGCCCAACAAGCCAGAATGAATACCACGATGGCTCCCAATATGAACAGCTTCGTAATAACTGCGATCAGGGCGCACCAGATGAACTACTCAGGTTTATAGCAACATGCAAGCTTAAATAAGATAAAACCATTTGCTATGTCCTCTTGTATAATGTAACATCAACTGCATTAGTAGGCAATATGAGCGCCAAAACCACGTCACCTCACAGAAAAGTCTAGGTCGTCTCAGTCAAAATGTAGCTCGATTAAACTCAAGTTTGAGCAGCTTTAGAAGCTTCAAGTAATGCAAGTCATGTCAAGCTTTATGGTGTTATGTCAATCAATGTACCAGTGCATTATATCAATTTCAGTCGACCTTCAAGCTTTAAGATTGATCACAATCCACCAAGACTGATCTGGGAAAATACAGAGGTTTTTCTTTGGGTGTGATAAAATACAATTGATTTGAGCTTTTGACTTGTAGTTTCAGAATTGGCTCAGTTCGTTTACACCCCTAAGCGAACTCAGCTTCGCACCCTGGTGAACTCTTTACACATATTATGAACTTTGTAATATAAAATGGAGCAGATAGCGTGACGCCAGCCAACTCCTGGGAAACAAGTGGTCTGCTAATTGTAGTCCATTTATCAAACTTATGGACTTTCAACCATGGATCTCAAGCCCAATTTTTCTGGGTATAGGACAGAGTTCTCGAAGCTCGAAAAGGAAAGGTTTCGACTCATCAAACTCCTCTTCAACATTTCTGGTTTATCAACTTTGTCGTTACTAATGATACTTTTGGCAGTCCGCTAAAGTGAAATTCCAGGAACAGATGAAATCAGGGCCAATAGTGAATTTTGAGCAACATACACCAATTTGATAACACTGAGAAACGGTTTTCAAGATAGATAAAAACAGAGAGCAATTATCCCCAGGCACTAAGAAATTAAAGTCAGTACAGTTTCCACTTCCAAGAGACGAGTTACCTGTTGGTGGACCACCTTTTCTAGGATCGTGTTCAGCTCGTAAGTGGGAGTATGACTCTATTGTTCTCTTAAGACCCTCCTGTAAAGTCATTTACATCACGAACAATGTTTTTAAATTACATTATCCATAAATTTAATATCAGGTCACATTTAACTGAATAGAAATAGCTCACTTGACCTAAATCAGCAAGATGCAGAGTTTTTGAAACAGCAACCAACTCATTGCCAAACCTTAGACTCCAACGGTTGAGAGTGTCATATGAAAGCAAATTGCAAAATGCTTTAGGTAACGTTGTTACAATCTTCATTCTAGTCATGAAATGCTACGGTTTTACGTGTCAAAATATGATGTTGATCCCAACAATTCTACTCAATCCTGGACAATTCGGCAACGGATCTGACGCTATAGGCCTCAGTCAACCCAAAAGAGGATCTCAATCCTAACAACCATGATGAAACCCATGTAGTTCTAATCTCACTGAAAAAAATCAGAGGGTATACCGGCTACATCTGTCAAAATTATTCTTAGCAGAAATCTTACCATGTCCATAGTGCACAATAAATTATAAAGGCAGTCTTCTAAAGCAGCTATAGTAGAGAGCTAAAGGAACCATCTTGCCTCTTGAACATTCCAAACAGAGGCAAAGTAAAGCTTTTAGGCATCTCAAATGAAGCGTGCTTTCTTCCAAAACCAAGCGAAATTATAGCACACTCAAAGCATTCAAACTGGATGGTGGAGGCAAGGAAAAATTGCATTGATACAGTAAATTGAGGAGAAGAATATTTTTAAAGAGCTTTCCATTTCACCAATCCTTCAAGCGAAATTCAATAGATGCAAGTGGAGAGAGTAGGAACCTGAAGAGACACGATAGGTGTGTAGCCAAGTCTGTCCTTTGCTTTTGAAGCATTGAATGTCCGGTCACAAGAGATCAGTCGAATCCTTGAAGGGGTGAGCTGCGGAACTTTCATTCCATATGGTGCCAATAGCTTATATATCAACGCCACCAAATGTGCAATGGGCATTATGACACATACAGGAATCTTTATGTTTGGCCTGAAGAGTTGTGAAAGATGAAGTCACTTATTTGTTTTTTCAGATACGTGAGCAAGAGAAGTAAAAAGAACTATTATAGCCAGAGGAGGTTGCCTTTTAGATGCGGCATTTTTTATTACAGTACAAAAGGTATCAAATGTAAGCAAAAGTCTTCACTAAGCCGTAAAATTATTAGAGTGTTCACAACAACTTTGATCCAATGATCCAGTTGACATATATAACGCCCATGTGGTGAGATCAACCAGAGACACATATGAACCTCAAACACATTTCATTATCGCACAAGGACCATACAATCAATACCGGGAGCACAAATCTAACTTTAGCCAATTTCTTCGGTAGATAATCAAATTATAGAATTATCACCTTCGTCCAAAGATCCAGTACATATATATATATATATATATATGTCAAATACAGATTGATAAAAATGAGACGCATGGAGCCATATCACGTTTTATCGTGATGCAAGTCCCATATGACAAATGCACCAGATCATTTTTGAAAAACAGCTTCAACTATAGCTCTGACAAAGTCTTCAAAAATTAGCTGACCGAGTCACCGAGAACCACCATTTACTAAAAGTATTGCTTTCACAGTTCACTCAGCCAACTTGGGTATCAACCTGAAGTTCCCATCAGGTTTCATTCATAGAAGGAACTTCAAAACAGTATACGGAGATGACATGTTACCACTACCTACTGATTTTCAGGTAGTGCTTGACATTCAAGAGATATTCAGCATGGACCATGATGAGTTTGATTTGTTGTTGTTAACAAAAGTAAGAGACACCAAACCTTAAATAGCTGCCATAAGTAAAATACAAATTCAAAAACAAATTCTAATTAGAACCCAAAGGTGAAAGTGAACTGAAATTAATAACATGCCATAAAGAAAAACTTGATTTTGCTCATCAGAAACCCAAAAGTTTAAATTGTTGGTCTGATCTCACCATTATAGAGTTAAGAAACTGAATGAGACACGACATGCTTGTAAATCTTACATTTTGAATTCTCAGCAATGGAGCCAAAAAAGCAGGAAAGAAACATATCAAGCAAGCCTTGTAACTCTTTTGTGATTTTTATTTAACCAGACACCAGTTATAACTGTGAAACAAGAAGGCAGACAGAGTTGATGTAAACAAAGTAAGAAGTTAGGTTCCTACACTAAAAAGGATGTGCGGCCCCAGACATTAAATGCAAAGAAGATGAAAGGGAGAAAAGATGAAAAAAATACCTCTTGAAACATAGACCTTCCAGTATAAGTGACATGAACTCCCAAAACGGAATAGGTTCCATGTTGGTTACGAAATATGCCTGCGCAGGTTAAATCATAAGTTCAAAATGGATAAAAGTTGGCAACCTCAGCTTGCCAAGGTATCATCAAGATTCTAGATGATAGGAGGATACAAGGGCGTAGCAAGCATCAGATGAGCAAATAAATGATCCAAGGTTACTATCTCTAAAGTATGAGGAAAGTGTGAGTGTGAGTAGCCATTATGAGCCAGCTATAGAGAAATTTAAAATTGGAAGACAAATTAGAAACTAACATCAGCAAACATGAACGTCATGTACCTGTCCTGAAGCTTTTTCTGCTGTGGGTTCTTCTGCTGCAAGAGCCCGCTCTGCACAGATGTGAGCGTGTGCTACATTCTCTACATAAGTGAAGTCATACATGTTTTTTCCAGTACCAATGATATACTGGAATTTCAAGGGAGGAAAGAGGTGATTAGCCTTAAGTCACAGTGATAACAAACTAGCTTCAGTAGAAGGCCTCATCAAGTATTAAGCAACACTTTCCATGAAGAAACATCAATTTGATGATAATGAGTATCCCATTCGTCAAGTTAAAGGTAAATAGATGCAATTTTAAGTATATGAAACCTCTTCCAACCACATGCACTCACCCCCTCAAGAAAGAAAAGTATTGACTAGTAATAATAATTTCATCTTCCATCACAGAAAACAAGTGAAACTGGCTGCTCCAGCCAACGCAGCAGTTATGAACCATATTTTCAACCTTGATAATGAAAGGAGACAAGCTGGGTGATATGATTCTAGCCATGTTTAAAAAAGAAGATTAACCAGGCTTCATTTCAACACAATCAATCATACTACTTAACCACACAAATAATTACTATCTTAGATGAGCAGGCATAAGACAACATGTAGCATGCATACCTTGGACTTCCCAGCCTTTGCAGCATTAACCAAAGATGGAACTAGCAATCTATCACCAGGACCAAAAATACTGCTAGGTCGTAAGCTGCAAGTAAGAAGTCCCTTGACACCATTTGCCTTTAAGACTAATGCTTCCCCTTCAGATTTGGTGGCCGAATAATAATCATTGTGCTGAAGCAATGGAAAATCCAAAGGGTTAGTTAAATACTTCCACATTTTCAATCAATAAAACCATTTGAGAGCAAAAGTTGTTAATTGCTGATAGCAGAAGTCAGAGACATGTTAGATTACAATAGAGAAACAGAATCACAGTACTGAACAGTTCTGTTCTCACTGGAAACTTAACAGAGACCTGTCAGCCAACATGCCAAAAGCAGCGCCTCCACTATCCCACCCACATATGGAACCAATATATTCTTCTTAAGCTATCAGCAGTACTTTTGCCTAAAATATCTTGAAGAGACACCCAACTTCTATCATACTACCATGGATACTGTAATATATCACCAGCCCAGGAAAGATATCTAGTTAAGAGTACCAAGAACATGATCTATCCTCCCTATACCAGACAAGATAGGGATTATGACATGGGTATCAATTCTAAACATCCTTTATGTTAATAGACTAATCCTATTGGCATAAAAGTATATCAACTTTTAAGCTATTGAAAAAGGAAAAAAGATACTTTGAAACTGATCAATCATATGCCCAAACTATATTTTTGTGTGCCACAAGTGACCAATAGTAAATTTTTTAAATTACAAAAGCTTCAATATGTACCCACTACCCAATATGGAATACCTTAGCAGGATAAGGCAATGTTTCATCGCCATTGAAGATCCCATGGATACCATCGAAAACTACACTAGCAGAGCTAGTGTAGATCAATCGCTTTACTTGAAGTTCAGTGCATGCATCAATCACATTTTTTGCACCTGGAAAAGATCTTGTGGTCAAATGAAATATAAGGCTAGATTTTCTTCCTCGCATCAAGAAAAGCGAAAGAACAGCACAGGTGGTGCTAATGATTCAAAACAGATATACCTCATTTTACAACCATAAAAATTCACCTTCAACGTTGACCGATCGCTGCAGCTGATAGTTGTTGATGGATGAATCAGGAGCAGCCATATGAAACACTACCTCAGCTCCTTGGAATGCTGAAGACAGCAGATGTTGTAAGTTAAGAATCAAACAAACCACTCACTTTAAGAAAGTTGTAAATCTGAAGCAATGAAAACATGTATGGTCCAAGGTCCCATTCATGAGATAGGTGCATTTAGAATGAAATTTGCTAACCCCTTGCCTAGATGAAACTATTACTTTAGTGGGGGCTTTGCCAAGTTTAGTAGTTAGCCATCTCATGCTAAGAATGGAGAAATATACCACAAACATAGAAATCATGGGAAAAGGAAGATGATCCTATAAATCTTGCCAGAAACACTTTAGGTGTTGTATATCACTATCCTTTGGCACAAAAAATAATGTCTTTACGAACACCTGAGTCCCAGGGAACAAGACCTATTCTTCACTTTTCCCTTGGTGAACTCAAGCAAAAAAAAGCAGAAAACAGTGACCATGAAAAAGTAGCTATGTTACCTTGAACAATAAGAATAAGCATTCTCTAGTCCATCAATTCTTATCAATTAAAGTACTAAGCTACCTCAAGATTGAACTAGCTAGGAACTTCTGAACGAAGTATAAGATGAAAATCACCTTTCAGTACTTGAGACTTCTCACGTAGATCAGCAGATACATACTCAGCACGGCCAGATCTAAGCGCTTTGCCAAGAGTTCCCTCTTCCTCATAAGGTTCAAGCGTAAGAGAAGGGGGCAAGTCAGCTATTCGGACACAATATTTTTCATCTTGAAGGAGCATAACCACCAAATGCCTGGCAGCAAATCCTCTTCCTCCAGTAACAACCGACCATCTTTCTCCACTGCTCATTTAGTTACAATCTATGCATAAACAAGTGCTAACGAGTTAATAAATACATACAATTACTTGTAGTTCACAAGAATACAACTCTAGGGTATTTAATAGCCACCTACACCTCCATATGAAGCAAGTCAACTCCAACAGTCGAATAAACGCATTTTACTGAATCAAAACACGTTCAGTGCTCAAAATCGTAGCCAAGCGTTTATAATGCATCTGAGCATTTCCGCGACCAGAAAGAGAGCAAAATAATTAGCCGGTTAGCGTTGTCCATACCACCGAATAGATTACGGACTCTAGTTATGGACATATTTCAGACAAATTGGATCATTGCAGAGACATTTGAACCGGGAAAAAAACTAGTCCACGTTTTGATCAATGCAGCAGATGTAGCAAAGGGATCACTGCTTATGCTTGGAAAAAATTTGGAATTCGCAGGCAAATCCAATTATTACCTTAGACTCCCAGATTGCGATTGATGACAGTGTACACAAAATGCACGGTGCAAGTGTCACAGAAAGAGGGAGTTGGGAGGGGAGATGAAGGGAGAAGAGGAGGCGGAGCGAGGCGACGGAGCTGATTACTAGTTCACGCTTGCCTTGCCAAAATGCCAACCTGGGTAAATTCAGTTTGCAGACTTCCGGTTTACTAGCATGTGGACCAACGTGGAAACCATATTCCTCTCGAGATTCACGGAAAGGGGAGTTGGAGCGCTAGTTGAATCGGTAGATTAATTCGGTTAAAGACTGCAGTCTTTTCTGCCGTTGTCTATTGCCAAAATGGAATGGAGCTTTTATAAAAAGGAAAATTCACGATATACCTCTCTTTTCTTTCGTAATTCACAATATACGCTTATGATTTTCGTAATTCAACTTTAAATATGTTTAAATGTTGTCCAAAATTGATGAAACTTTACATGGACGATGCTAGAGTGTTATATTTTGGTCCAATATCAAATTTGAAGCTTTTAAAGCTCACATATGACATGTGGAACCCAATGAATATGTGACTATTCATTGGGTCCCACAGGTCACGTGTGAGCTTAAAAAACATAAAATTTGATATTGGACCAAAATATAACACTTTAGCATCGTCCATGTAAAATTTCATCAATTTTGGACAACATTTAAGCATGTTTAAAGTTGAATTACTAAAATCACAAGGGTATATTGTGAATTACGAAAGAAAACAGGGGTATCTCGTGAATTTTCCCCAAAAAAATTGGAACAGACAGCTTCTCATTGGGCCTAAAATTCATCAAAGTGGACCTGGATTGGTCAAGTACAAGTTTGTAAGGGGCTATGATACAATTCGTATGTGTCATATCATCAAAAAATATTTTTTTATTGTCTAAGCAACTCTCATGAGATCCTTAACCTTCTCACTCCTCTTATTATTTTTTTCTTAATCCCCTACTATTTTCTTTTACTTTACCCATAAAATAGTTACTACTTCGTAAAACTTTTTTAGAAATGAGTAAATATTTTTATTGAGGATGACAGATATATACAACCATTTACTTTTATTTCCGTACGTTCCTTAAATAAGGAACGATGAAAGAGAAATGAAGTGGATTCCACGTCACTACAGATCTTTTTTTAGTTTCTTACTGACAAATGTGGATAAAATCCATATCATTATGGATGCCCTAAGTCACCAGTGAACTTGCTTTTAAGTGTCTGTCTTCGGTCATGTATTGTTTAGGAAGTGTTCCATTGTTGCGGCTTCATATTCTTTTTTTTTAAGTAACATCTACTCTCATTAATTCTTATAAACACGTACAATATTTTCTGGTACGTTTCCAATATTACTATCATGTGGGATATGTTCCTATAAAACATTAGAAAAGGAAAAAGAAACTAAATTACAAACATTTTCTAACAGACCTTTAACCTCATAACTAACACAATCTATATCATGAAAATAATCAACTAGAGACTTGCTATCAGAGAGCATGATGATATTACGACAATTAAGTCTAATAGCACAGTCGATTCCGAACTGCAGAGCTTTTGCTTCAGCAATATGAGGATGAGAAATATCAATACCCTCCTTCAGAGCCGCAGCAAGAATATTACCCGACGCATCCTTACAAACAACACCTAATCCATAGCGCCCATTTGCATCATAACTACAATCTATAAAGATCCGAATATGACTCGGAGGCATAGAGTCAAAATTAGTATGTAGTACAGGTGACTTATCATTATCATCAACTATTGATAATAGGCGTCCGCTTGATAAATTCCCCAGGCGATATTTCTTGCATGATTATATGTGACTTGGCAATGAGCAAACCAGATTCTCTATAGCAATTTGATAAAAAGAACCATTCGATCAGAAGCTGAAGAAAGCAAAACATGAGTTACCCAATCCAAGAACCCATATTATTCTTATCATTTGAATTAGGAATTTATTTTTTATGATAAAATAAAGATACTCTGGGATAGAAGGATTCAAACCTCCGAATAGCGGGACCAAAACCCGTTGCCTTACCACTTGGCTACGCCCCACTAAAATATCGAATCTATATAAATAAACACCAATATTGTTGGTTTTTGTTCGTCAATTCCAGTACAAAAATCCATTAGATTGTTATTAGGATTTTCACACATGTAGTTTAGAATTAAACGGAATTTCTTGATCACATGCGGTCAAATAAAGAACTACGGTAATGATCAAAAGATGTCATGTGTACTACTGTTAGTTTTTTAGTGACCAAAGTTACTTTACGACGTGGTTATGCTTTGGTAACCTGGCACATACTCAGTTTACAAAGTTTACTATTTATATACTGACATTTGTTCGGCACCTTCTTCAAATACAGATTAAGGGTCTGTTCGCCCGTGAGTTTAATGTAGCTCTATTTAAACGTAGGAAATGTTACGTTAGGATAAAGCTACTTTCTTTGAGAGGGAGTGTGGGACCCAGAAGAAAAGAGATGAATAAAATACCAGTGTACAACTGACATGTGTCCATGCATATTGAGATACTCCCTCCGTCCTGAATTGACCGTCCTGTTTACTATTTGGATATGTCGTTTGATTTCAATTTTTAACATATAAGATAAATTAATTTTAAAAATTTAAGTTTTGCATATGAATCCTTACATGATAAACTATATGTTACAAAATTTAGTTTTATAAAATTATTTTATCTTATATACTTAATATTGAAATGGAAAAACGTGCCATAAAGCAAACAGGACGGTCAATTCAGGACGGAGGGAGTAGATTAATCTCACTAAGAAAATAAAGCCAGTGAGCGAAAGGAGCCTAAAATCGTAATCGCTCCCACCGAACTACCCCTAACCCCATTCGGTCAGGATGTTTCGTGGGTTTATCAATAAAGATCCACATTAATGTTCCTAAATTGGGACACTGGACCGAGAAAAATCCACAGATAAAACCCATTTTCTTATAGTTATCGTACATGTAGTATATGCTGCATTTGGGCCATTAATCGCAGTGAAACATTTTGTCTGTAATTACCTTCGTACCCCTCATTACGTACGCAAACTACCACGCCATTTACGACTGTTTGCTCACACAAACCCTTGTCTACAATTGCAATTCGATAGGGAGCATTTACTTCAAGAACAACGATATTTAGGATAATCCTACACTTGAATTGAATTCGGGAGCTTGGTAGATTACCATCCCATCATCGAAAGTAAATATGCTCATTTACTATCCACTACCACTCATCCTTCTGTTTAGATGACAACCAGCATTCTTTAAATACATGGTCTATTCTCTATGAAGCTGCACCATCGGAAGATAATTTCTTGTAACCTATTTCAGTTTCATTCTATATTGAAATCAGTTTGCTGATTTATTTTAGTTTCCTATGTTTGTAATCGGTTGCAGCATCGCCCAAGTGTTGTGGGAAAAATTGTCTTAAGCAAATGAACATTAAAATTTGGTGTTTTTCTTATTTTTTGTCGATGATATTTCTGAACATACATTTCCATTTCTAACCTTTAACTTTCAATTCTTCGCAGTTCATATCTTCGGAGGGAACCATATTGATCTGATATGTTCTGCTACCTATTAATTTATAATTTGCCTACTAATCGACACTCTACTCTGGTTTCTATTTCTTGTGATGTTTGCATGTTGGTTTATACTGCTTCCTTTATAGCTTTCCCAAGCATTACCGTATATTTCATATTAGAATCATTGGGATAAATCACCTGATATTTGATAGCGATTTGTTGAGGTGAAAATATGTTCCTATTTATATGGACACATGTCTGGATCGGACATTGTAGATATTACTGATATGAAATATAGTATAGTTACTAGGAACCATGTTTATAAAGCCTAGATTGTTGCGGCATTATTGTATTATTTCCCATATGCGTGGAATAAATGACACTAGTTGTTCAATAAACTGGTAAACAAAAGTTGATGCATAGAAAATATGTGGAAAAAATGATAAGTTACAAGATGGTAGTGACATGGGGCACTTCTACTTTTGTTGTCGTACTCTGATATTTGCAATTACATTATTCCATGTTTGTACGTGTTCTGTTATCTGATAGACTTTATATAATTTCTAAATTTTCATACATGTACACCCTCTCATCTTGCTAGAACTTGCAAACTGAATCATAATCTATCTCACACTCATGTGAAGTTGTATGCTAAAATATGATGCAATGTCGAACATTTCAAAATGTTTGGATGTTTGTAGTATGCTGAAACTGATAATCGTATGATTAAAATATAGTTATGGTTAATAGAATGGATACGGATAAGGGGAAGGGAAATTTGGTTGAGGGGGATGAAGTGAAAGGTAGGGAGGCAACACATGGGTGAAGTAAGGAAGATGTTGAGATCCTCATTCAGCTGCTAGTTGATGAAGCTCATGTACGGTTGGGAAAGGGTGGATCTTTGGTTGGTTTCCATCATTATTGAAAAATTTAATGATCTTAGGAAGGGTCATGATTATGTTGATAGACACCAGTGTAAGAATAAGGGGGATGGAGGAAATGGAATGAGCTTAACAACAAGTAAACTGGTTCATGATGGAATGAGTCTAGAAACTGTTGCACCTATTTAGAGAAGTGGATTGCTAGGAAGGCCCACGTAAATGATGGAGTACTTTGTCATGACATTTCAGTTTTAGTAAAGAAAAAGTATTTTTATTTTCATTTTAGCTAACTATTGTCAAACCATGTGCAGGAAAACAAAGGAATTCACAAACTTGTGAACTCAAAGTGGTCATCCTATCTTGTGTACAAGATGAAACTGATATGGGGACAAACATATGCTAATAGAGAGCTATGGCTTACTCCTGGAGGAATTACACCGCATGAGATAGATTAAAACGGGATTGGCGATGATGGTGTAAGAGATGTTCAAGCTTATGGTCTGCACGACACAACCGACATGACTTCATCCTCTCAATTTGAATTCAGTGGTAGCGGTTGCGATGGAGCATCCATGAAGATCTTATGGTGGAGTGCGATATGGTAGTAATAGTGGTCGTGTTTGTTCAAACAGTACACGGGTTCATGCCCCCTTCATAGCAATATCCACGGACACAACTTCACCAATATTTGATTTGGGCACAACTACTTCTATTGGTGCTTCTCTTGCTGCTTCTGCACTTCAAGGCAGTCCGTATGCGGGTATTGTAGTTGGAGGCTCACAGTCGCATACATATGCTAATCACCATTTCCAATCTGTTGAGCCAGACAACACTAGTATGGGGCAAACTGATCAGCCTATTGGTAGTACTGCATCGACCCCTTATTATCTACAATATAACAGTGAATACAAACCAGAAAACTGGGATGAATTGATGGAAACAACAGCTAATGGAGTTGTTCATGGTGGAAAGAAGAATAATTTGCAGGAAAAGAAAGGAGCACATGTTAGCAAACAGGATTCAAGGGAAGTAAGGATAAAAAGCAGTGTTGGTGTAGACGATTTAGGTGAGGTTAAGTGGACTAGATGAAACTTTAGTAGCATGTAGGAGTGTGATACTTGAAATGCAAGCACATGCTGAGAGGGATGAAGGTGTTATCTCATTGCAGGATGCAACAACTATTATGGGGGGGTTGAAGGACTCGGTATAAGGGAGTTGACTTATGCTAATGCTTTTAGCTTACAAATCTCACAGAGAAGTGTTGATGACATTGCTTGATGTTTATGAGATTCGTGAGTGGGTTCGTCTTCTCTACAATGCTAAGTATGGGGATAAATAGGTGTTGGAACTCCATGGATGTTTTTTTTTGGTACATAGTAGCATGCATGCTGAGATTTAATTATTAGCTTTTGTGTTTAATGCGTTGTGGTACGTGATAACTGACTACATGTGGTATGGCATTTGACTTTTATGTTTGATTTTAGTATGGGTTGGTGTATTAAGGGTACTCGTCCATCGTGTATTTTGGAAGGGTTTATTTTGTACACTGGTTACAATATTAATATGTGTGAAATATATCTATTTTTAGGATAAATTTCACTGAATATTTGTTATAAATTATGCTATATTTCTTATTTAAGTAGTGATTTTTCTTTAGGTTTGTGTTTAGATGAGAACTGAAGTATTTTATATATCAAAAGCAGGAAAACGTTTTAGATTTACATTCTTCATTTCATAAGGACTACAGGCTACAACACAATAACGGTGATATATATCATATACAAGGACAAGCCATAAAATTTTTCTAAGGGAGTCGAGAATTTTTTAATAATATTAATTAATCTTAAAATTATTTTTAAATTTAACATAAATTTTCAATATTTATAATTAAATTTTAAAAATTGATATTAGATATATATAGTTTTACATAAAAATTACATTAAAACTTAAATATATAAATTACTAAATAAAGAAGTTTGTTTTACTTTTTTATTTCTTTTTTAAGAGACGAGTATACAAAATTATAGGTTAATGTCAATAATATAGAACAATAGTTTGTTTCTAAAAACTTCTACTCAAAAGTATTTTGAGTAAATATAATATTATTTTAATATGCAAAATTTGTAATAAATAACTAAAAACACTTGTATTATGATTACTAAGGCTGATATAATAATCAGTTTTACTTTAGACTATGTTGCTAAAATAAAAATGTTAAAAGTTTTCTTATCTACTTTAGACTAAAAAAAAATTTTACAACATAATTTTAGAACAAATATTACATATTAATAGAAAAAATGATAATAAATATAATTTAGTAATATCATGGTGATATACTGATATTTTATAAAATGTTATGGGGGCGAACAAACATCTAATAACATAAATAAACTATATAATAAAAAAACTACAACTGATTTAAACATGCACACGAGGGAGTAGGGGCGAACAAATATCTAATAACATAAATAAACTATATGACAAAAAAAACTAAAACTGATTTAAGCATGTACCCGAATAAGTTTGGGGGGCCAAACACCCACCCGAGCCTTGTCTTTAGGGCCGACTAGAAATAAAAGGGAAATTTCATAAAATTCCACTATATTTTTGGCTAATTTATGAAATGCTATTAAAAAAGAAAGTCACAAAATGTCACTATATTTTTACAAAAGTTTGAAATGTCACTATGTTACCAGAAGCAAAAAAGACAAAAATACCTCCACTATAACAAAGTACTTTTAAAATTCTCAATATACCACTAAATGTTAAAAAGTTCACTGCAATTCACAAAAATTAAAAATTCTATAAAAAAATAACTATAAAAATATTTAAGATATTATAAAACATTATAAAAAATAGAAAAAATAAATAATATATATATTAAAATATCATAAAACATTAAAAAAATAAAAATTTCATATATTTTTTTAAAAAATACTTAGTACCTTAAAATATAGTATTTAAAGGCATATATAATTTGTATCAAATTTTCTAGTAATTTAGACAAATTAAGTACCATAATTTATACAGATTAATTACAACAATTTTTTCCATAGACTTTTTAAATTATTTTGTTCAATCAATTAAAATTATTTATTATATTTTAACTAATATTTATAAAATGATTTAAAAGTTTATATTCTATTATGTAGATATAAATTATTTAAAAATTTTAACTAATGTTTATAAAATATTTAAAAAATATATATTCTATTATGTAGATATATTTATGACATAATATTGTTGTCTAATTTGTAGATAAGATTAAAAAAATCTATTTATTATATATTTTAAAAAATTTATAGTAATTTATATTTGTTGTGAATTTTAGTGAATTTTTTAACGATGACATATTGTGAATTTTAAAAGTATTTTGTTAATTAGTAGGGGTATTTTTGTCTTTTTGCTTCTAGTCAATGACATAGTGGCAATTCATGGACTTTTACAAAATATAGTGACATTTTGGGATTTTTTTATTTTTAGTGATATTTAATGAATTAGCCAAAAAATAGTGGCATTTCTTTGAAAATTCCAAAAAAAAGGGAATTTTCACCAAATACCATTGAGTTTTTGTTTAATTCACGATATACCACTGTGTTTTTAAAATTACACAGGATAACACTAAGTTTTTACTTATTTCACCAGATAACACTCTATCTCATATTTTATTAAATGTTCCATTAAATCCCTAGAAAAAAGACTAAAGTACCCATATAATGCTTAAATAAAAGTGGTGTCTTAAGAAATTTATCAGTATGACAAATTATTTTCAAGTTGTTAATTAAAAACAGGGGTAGTTTAGTCATTTTCCTGGTATATTGACAGAACATTTAACAAAATATGAGACATAGTGTTACCTGATGAAATAAGTAAAAACTACTCCCTCCTGTTCTAATTATAAGTCGTTTAGACTTTTTCACCATTTTTAAGAAAGAGTTTAAAAAGACTTGCATACCCTTACTTTTTGTATTGGGAGAACAAAAAAGTAAGTATACTTTATTGGTAGGATAAAAACTAGAGTGCAATGATAATAATAATAATTAAAAAAGTAGAAAGGGTAAAAGTAGAAAAATAGATACAAAAATTCTAAAAAAACTTATAATTTGAACATAATTCTAAAGGCTAAAACGACTTATATTTAGAATAGGAGGGAGTAAGTGTTATCCTGTGTAATTTTAAAAACACAGTGGTATATGTGAATTAAGCAAAATCTCAGTGGTATTTGGTGAAAATTCCCAAAAAAAAAAGTGGCGTGAAAAAAAGAAAAAAATCATAACAAGCCCGCTGGCTTTTGGAGCATACACAACATTATAAAAAAGAAATAAAGAAGCCCTCTTGGTAGGGTTGTCAATTTAGGGTTTTGGGTCGGGTTGACTTCAACCCGAACCCGACATGCTCATGTTTCACCTCAACCTGAAATCAACCCGAACTCGAAAACGGGCTATATTATATCAACCCGAAATTGACCTGGTGACCCGAAATCAACCCGAAACTGACCCGACACCTGAAATCAACCCAAAGTCGACCCGAAATTGACCCAAAATCGACCCGAAATTGACCCAAAATCAACCCAGAATTAGAAATATTGTACTATCAATACAAATTCTACACAAAATCACCAAGACAATATAACATTACATATAAAACTATCAAACATAAATGGTTACATGATTGATTAATAAAGAATGTCATATAATTATAAGAATATTATTTTTTTCTTCTTTAAAAATGTTTTCGGGTTGCGGGTTGAAATCAGGTCGGCAGCTCAAACCCAAAACCGACCCGGGTTTTTAGCAACCCAACCTGAACCCGACCTGAAAATGTTTTCGGGTTGAAAATTGTAACCCAAACCCACGTTTTAGCGTGTCAGTTTCGGGTTCGTGTCAAGATTGACATCCCTACCTCTTGGATTGGACGTGGCCTTCAAGTCAGCGAGGAAAGGGAGTAGTGTTGGATTAAAAAAAAAAGAAACAAAACTGGCCAAGCTGGCAAGCCCTAACTCTATTTGATTTTCATGGTTGCTTGTTTGAGTCGGGGGGAATGAAATAAATAACCGGTCAACGGCCATCGGTTGCCAATTGTCGGTCAACGGTCATTAATTGTCAGTCAATATTCACCGGTCACCGGTCAATGGTCATTAGTTATCGGTCAATAGTCATATGTCGCCGGTCAAGGGGCTGGGGAATCAAGATAAAGGGTTTTGGGGTAATCCCATTCCCTTTTCTTTTCCTAAAAGTAGAAAAAACTGGCAAAACAAACAGTAGGAAAGTCCGATTCCCTTTCTTGATTACCCAAAACAAACACCCCTATTGTTTATGTTTGGGCTGCATGATATCGGAAGTAGGGGGGTGGAGTTTGGTGACGGAGGGTTATTTCCTTGCCCTGACTGAAGAAATTCACACTGATTTTCTAGATGCCCACTACACTACCTCCCCTCCACGGTCTTTAATAAGACGTATTTTATTTAGATAACTTTTTTCTATAAGGTGATTGAGCGCTAATGTAGTATTTTTTTATGAGATTTTTGTTTTTTTTTCACTATAGTTAAAGATACAATAGGAATTATAAGCAAACGGTATTGATAAATGATAATTTGGTGACTTTAACTTATATGCACTCTAAAAATAACTCAATTGTTGAATCTTATAACTTAATTATATATATGAGTGAAGTGGAAGTATGCACTCTAGATACTAATTAATCATAATTATTTTAATAAAATTAGATTGTAAATACGATCAATCATAAAAAATTATTCTATAGAGATAAATGTTGCATTTTCATAATTTACAATGTAAACAATATAGTAAAAACTATATTAATAATATCACTAATAATAGTAAGTAAAATTAAAATATAGTAAGTAAAATTATTAAAAGATATATAATTACGTACTATTATTAAATCATTTTACAATAGTTTATACATCTTGAAATTTGATTAAAAACCTCCAATGATTTAACATTCCTAGGGTATGTCAGGGGTTTTGGGTATCTTTCTATGATTTGTTTTATATACCCTTATATCGTTTCAATTTCTCGGCAAGATTTTTTAGGGTTTATGGTTAAACCTTTGGTGATTTAGTATTCGTAGGATATGTCGGAGGTTTAGCTTCTGTTTTTAGCTTTAGGCTTAGGTTTAGCTTTTCTTTATTTTTCTCACGCATAGAAGAACGCAAGCATCCGCAAGAGTTCGTCTCCTCCACCATCATCTGCAACCTCCAGCCAGTAAATTACAGATCTCGATAGCGAGACAAACGGAGGAATCTTCTACACCAGACTATTTCTTCTCTATCTGTCTTTACTCTTTTTTCGTAATATGCTTGGATAGGAAGGATTTACTTCGGTTGATGATTATTTGTAGCTAGTTGGTTTGGCAAGTACTTCTATCATGATGATTTGAGGTTTTATTTACGGATTGTTTCAAATAATGTAAAAGTTGTGCTTTTTAATTAATCTCGTGAATTTCTTAAAAAACCTTACGAATCTTGTTATGATCAGATCGGTGATTAATAGGAAGGTCATTTTAATCTATTAGCCTGTGGAAAATTAGATCGGATTGATTAAATTTTTCCTCAGGTGCGTCGTAATTCTTTAAGCTCCATCCATCTATGTCTGTTTCGCTAGGTTCTGGATTACACCTTGTCTGCTCTGCTATGTGATATTTCCTGGGATTATGATTTAATTCTGGAAAGATATTGAAGAATTAGGCTCTGTTTGGCATGGTTGTTTTGGCAGCATAAATGCAGCATATTTGGCAGCAGGAATGCGCTGGCATAAATGCAGCATATTTGCTGGCAGGAATGTGCTGGCATAAATGCAGTTGTTTTGAAAACTGTTGTTTGACAGTGCAGCATATATGCAGCATGTTTGGTTGAGTTAGTTATATGTAGTGTGTTTACCGTTTTCGTATTACAATTATAATTTATTATATTACACTACGTAACTTTATTTTGTTAGTAAAATAAATAGAAAAATTCACAAACAATAAAATTTTTATTTCTATTATTTAAGCAAAACTTGTAACTTCTAAACAATATATTTATTATCTAAATTTTATAATTCTTACAAATATAAAAGCGTAAAAAAAGAGAACAAGCGTTTCAAATTTTTTGATAATGTTACGTGAATTTATTTAGTGAAATTATAACTTTTAATAATATAATATTTTTGTAACTTTGTATGTTAATAAATTTATATGCATTCATATTTCTATATACTATTTTTATATTTTAATTTATATATCAACAAGTGTGTATATTTATTGTTTTTTTTTATTTTATTAATCTATATGGTATTACAAATAATATATTGTAGATTTGTATTATAAAGGTGATTTTTTAAAATTTGGCTAAAGATGTAGTACTATTTTTTATAAATTATTTGAAGCATTATGTAATTTGTAACAAATAAAGTAACTTGTAATTTTTTTTAAATCAATAGTCACAGTATTTGCATTATGAGGTGAGTAAAGAAACGGAAGTGAAAGCACGAAAACAAAAAAGTAGCATTTGTTGCGGGTATTTATGCTGACATTTATGCTCTTTTAGGCGAACAACAAAAACAAATAAAGGAGTCCAAACCAACATGTGCTGTATATTTATGCTGTCAATTTGTGCTGCATTTATGCTGAGCCGAACGCATCCTTAGTCAATCCGTATCTCTTATCAATTTGTAGAAGTTTGCATAATTTGACTAGTCAAACATTGTTTGAACCCAGGCTCCGCTCATCCATATAACTTTACCAATTTTATTCTATTTGTTAATCCATTTTCCTATTTCTTATTTGATTCCCAAAACAAGAACAACTCCCTGAATTTCCAATTTTCTTAGGACTAGACTTATTTCTTCAAGTCTCGCGGATTCGATACTTGGTTGCTACATTTCCTATACTGTAGTGACCGGGATTATTTGCAACCCGAAGACATTTTATTTACTAAATTCTAGATTAATTTTGTAGTTTTAGTAGATCAAAATACCTGTTTGCATTTAGCCAGGTGTGAGGAGATTAACTTAGTGTTAAATTGAGAGAAATGTCATTTTATGGTTCGGGAAGGAATCGTTCCGGGTCACAAGATTTCGTCAAAAGGTATTGAGGTAGATCGTGCAAAAATTAAGGTAATTGAGAAACTTCCACCTCCTTCTTCTGTTATAATAATGTTCGTATATTTCTAAGACATGCAAGTTTTTATAGAAGATTTATTAAAGATTTTTCCAAGATTACTAAGCCTCTTTGTGATTTACTTGCAAAAGATGTTAAATTTCATTTTTCTGATGAGTGTTTAGTTGCTTTTAATTTGTTGAAAGAGAAGCTTATTTCAACACTTATTGTTGTATGTCCTGATTGGTCTCTACCTTTCAAGATAATGTGTGATGCCATTGATTACGCTGTGGGAGCTGTTTTATGTCAGAAAATTGGACAAAATTTTTTGGGTAATTTATTATGCTAGTCATACTTTAAATGATGCCTAGAAGAATTATGCAACCACAAAGAATGAGTTACTAGCGATAATTTTTGCTTTGGATAAGTTCCTCAGCAGCGTGTTTGCTCTCTGGGACTCAGAGGTCCTTCAGAGAGTTGCAGAGATTGGGTGTGGAGGTTATGAGACCAGAGAGTTCAGATGTGTTGGCAGCGCTTCTAGTTCAGCCTATTTTGTTTGATATGATTAAGGTTAAGGCTGGATAGAAGGATGATACTGATCTAGGTAAGATCATGGACAAAATTTCAGCAGTTAAGGAGTCAAATTTCGGAGTTTCTAAGGATGATTGTTTGAGATTTAGGAATAGGATCAGTGTGTTGAGTGACTCTGCTCTTAAGCAGAAGATTATGTAGGAGGCACATGGAACTACTTATTCAGTGCTCCCTGGAGGTGTAAAAATATATCTAGATCTCTAAGAGACGTTATGGTGGAATAATATGAAGAGAGAGATCTCCAAGCTCGTCGCGTGATGTCAGACTTGCCAGCAGGTGAAAGCAAAGCACCAGAGACCTGCATGATGTCTTTAGCTTCTTCCCATCCTGAGTGGACGTGGGAGAGTATCGGTATGAATTTTTTGATGGGTCTCCCTTGAATTTTGAAGGGAAATGATGGAGTGTGGGTGATTATGGACTGACTCTCTAAGAGTGCCCACTTTCTGCAAGTTAAGAAAACCTTCAGTCTTGAACGGTTTGCTAAGTTATATACTGATGACATAGTCTGGTTGCATGGTGTTCCTGCAACCATTGTTTCTGATAGAGACCCCATATTTGTGTCCCAAATTTTGGAGTAGCTTGCATAAGGCTTTGGGAACTAAGCTAGCTTTCAATTCAGCCTATCACCCTCAGATAGATGGACCTCTTCCTCGGTAGGTGTTGGGTAGTTCACCCCGACACGATTTTGAGTCGGCTCTGATACCATCTATAACACTTTATATGGACAACTATCCAAAAACCTAGCTCTCAAACCATCGTGCTTGAAAACTGGCCCCTTTGACCATTTGTTCTCACTTGGGGCTAAAAATGGAATGTGTTGTTGTGGTTAACCCATAAGTGTCAGTATAACCCACTCACATTAGTATTCATATCCCAATGTGGGATGAGGGTATTACATAAATATTGTTTGTGAGGGGAAAGAAAGTGCAAAAGATAAATTTTAAACAAATAAGGAACAATAGTTAATTATTAGGAAAGAACAAAAAGAAAAAATCAACAAAGGCTAAAATTGCACAGATGGGTTTTAGGTGAATTTATCTTTAAATTTAACCCTCTTATTAATTTTCCAAACATAATATCCTACGTGTGGGTGGTTTTTGACTGATTTTGAGGTAAGACAAGTATATGGCTTATATATTTTCAACAATTTAATTACTTACTAAACTTGGGTCTAATAAGTTCACTTTATAACCTGAATTAAGAATTTGCCACAAGTTTAACGTAAGTCGATTATAAAAGGAACTTTATCATGTTATAATGATAGATTGATAGTAAAACTAGGTTTTATATTCTAATTAGTGGAATTCACAAGCCCTTCTAACACGTTCTAATCACAGGACCTGGAACCTTCTTTCTTATAAATTTCATTAGTTGTGTACTTGTATCAGTTGTCATGTTCTTGATGGGGACTTAGCTTACAAGCAAAGTAGGTGTTGTTTAGATAGAATATGAGCATTTTGGATTCATGTGCCCTGATCGATGTTTTGAAACTTCTGTGAGGTCAAATGCAAAAACTACACACCAATATATGACTAAATCATTAGTTAAGATATAGGATAAAAGATATACCTTCTCACCTAATCATCAGGGGTTAGAAGTTTTCCAAGTTACGTAATTAAGCTACACACAAAGTATTTATTTGTAATTTGAGTTACGTGGTGATTATTGTCATGTTGTATCTAGATAACATTGGGTACTCCTAGTGTTGCCCCCTCCAATAGTACCCAAAGTGTTGGTGTGATCCAGCTGGTTAAAGGACGAACATGATGAACATTATTGTTTATGTTGTTTGTAGATAACATTGGATACTCCTACTAACTAACCTACTTTTACTTGTATTGTAGAAATTAGCATGTTGTGTGTGTCTATCGTAATGTGTTTAGAATCAATTACATACATGTTTGTTTATACTTGAGGTTGTATTGTTGTCAATCATGGTAGATTGTTGTCTTTTAAACTCCTTTGTATGAGCGCCTAAGCAGCATTGGTTAAATTTGGAAAAAGCTAAACTCTTAGGGTTGATTCACATGGACGTTAGTGATTTCAACGTTCATCCATTTTATAAAAAAATTATAAATATTGAAATGTGGAACTAACTAAAAAAGGGGAAATTCACAATATGTCACTAAAACGTTTCATAATTCACAATATACCCCTTTTTTTGAAACTTGTCTCTCATATGCCATGGAAATGTTTTAAAATTCACAAAATGCCAAGATTTGGTAACTGACGCTAAATATGCCTTGAAAAATGACCATATTGCTTCTGATAATTTATTTTAAATTTTTTAAAAGTTGGTGGGTTTTATAACGACTATTTTTTTTAAAAAAAATCATAATATACCCTTGTTTTTACAAAAGGTTCACAAATATATCCCTGTTTTTACAAAAACGTTCATAATATGCCCCTATTTTTATAAAAAAGTTCACAATATGCCCCTATTTTTTTTTACAAAAAGTTCACAATATGCTCATATTTTCCTTTTAAGTTGTTGAAATAGCTATCTTTTTGTTGAAACGGAAAGCCATACTACAACTATATATGAGCTTGTGGTTTCTTTCAATGGTGGACACCGATGATGCAGGATCGATACAACCCCCATCCTAAAGTAAGACACACTTTCAAAGAAACCGCATGCCCTTCCAACTGAAGTGTTTCTCGCGTGAGATTTGAAAGTGTGTCTTACTTTAGGATGAGGGTTGTATCGATCCTACATCTTTGGTGCCCATTATTGAAACAAATCACAAGCCCATCAGTTGTACTAAGGCTTTCCATTTGAATAGAAAAATAGATGTAAACATATTGTGAACATTTTTGCATAAAAACAGGGGGTGTGTTGTGAAATTTTATGGGCATATTGTAAACATTTTTGTAAAAAGAGGGGTATTTCGTGAACTTTTTATAAAAAAACGGGGTATATTGTAAACTCTTTGAAATATTCAAAAAAATAGTCGTTATAAAAACTACTAACTTTAGAAAAAATTAATAATAATAAAAACTGGTCAGGGGTATTATGATCATTTTCGTGCAGTTCCGTTACCAAATCATGACATTTTTAGAATTTCATAACATTTTAGTGGCTAATGAGGAACAAGTTTTTAAAAAAGAGTATATAGCGAATTATGAAACATTTTAGTGGCATATTTTGAATTTCCTCGATAAAAAAAAGTTTCATTGTATATAGTGTACAATCCATCCTGGAATCATTGAGGGCGGCTAATATATGATTCAGTATATGTATGATGTTATAGAAATATCTGGTTCGAGCACCATAATGAAAGACGGTAATAGTTTTGTTTATATAAGTCGTTTATAACTTTGAGTATATGCAATTTATTTGTATGATGTGCTTAGGTTTCTTTTTATATTTGTTTTGAAGGCCTTTGTACTTAAGGAAAGTTAAATGTGACTATTGCAGTCACTGGAAAATTAGTGATGGACACATGCTTAGCTTGATGGTGGGACATGGTTGATTGGGTTAGTTATGACAATCCTTAATGATTGGATACATTACTTTTGGTATACACATGAGGTTGTTGTTAGATTGTTGAGAAATGTATATAAAGTTATAAACTAGAGTAAATTACTCAGAATCCCCTTGAGTAATGGACATAATACGGTTAACCCTCTTGTGTTTATCATAATTATTGGTAACCACCTTGAGGTTACGGTATCTCTAACCATGAGCCCCCGAACTATAACTTTATTATCAAACATTAACTATATGCTGACCCATCAGCTTAATCACATTATTAATGCCAGCCTGGACAACAAAACTACTTAATCAACATCGTTTAACTCTCCTTCATCCCAATTTAGATGCATTTTCGAGGTAGGGTTAACGTTTTTCGGACAATAAGAATGCTGATTAAGCACTGTTTTTTTGTCAAGCATGTCATTAATAATGTCATTAAGTTGATGGGTCAACATGTGGTTAACGTTTTAAAAATGGAATTATAGTTAAGGGGCTCATAGTCAAAGATACTGTAACCTCAAGGTGGTTACCAATAATTATGATAAACACAAAGGGGTTAATTGTATTATGTCCAATCCTAAGGGGATTCCGAGTAATTTACTCTATAAACTATTAATGGTCTTTTGCTATACACATGAAGATATTGTGAGATTGTCAAGAAACGGATAGCTTGGTATTAGACAGTTGGACGTGGAACATTGAATGGTTAGGTAAGTTTAGGGGTGAGCATTCAGTTTGGATATTTTGGATTTATCCAAAAATTGAATTAACCGATTTTATTTTTTGGATTTTTAACCGAATTTTCTAACCGAATTGAAAATTTCAGTTAACCGAATAATCCTAATTATAATTTGGTTTGGATTTGGTTTTGACTTTGTCTAATTTGGTTAACTGAATTATCCAAATTTTCTTTACAAAAGAATATCCTATTTTCTAATTCTAGTCTTTAGTGATAAATAGTCAAACACAAACCCTACATTTTGGTAAGTTGAAATCCAAACTAGCTAAAATTTGGATTTCAGTTTGGATTTCGGATTTCAATTTTAAAAAATTTTGGATTTCGGATAATTTGGATAATGGTTAATTTGGTTTTGGTCTTAATTTGGATAATTTGGTTTTTAACCGAAATAACCGAAATCCAATTTATTTTTTACAATTTGGATTTCGGTTAACCGAATTATCCAAATGATCACCCCTAGGTAAGTTAACTAGAAACTTTGATTGTTGAAACTTGATTGGTAATACAACTGTTGTGTAATGATGTTATTGTAAACAACATGTTTGTGAAGCTGAAATGAAACTTTATATTGAATTTAGAGGTGATTAATTATATTATTAGAGAGGTTTATTCAGTGGCGGAGCCACATATACCATTAGGGGGCTGCGTATCCACTGTCCTTACCCTCGAAGATCGTTAGCGAATATTGACCGCATCCTGAGGAGAAGTGGAGGGAAGAATTAAACCCCGTCAAATTAAATAGCAATCTTGGAATTCTGTTATCTTTATGGGATACATCAACGTCTTAAGGATGGGATGATGATCGAGATAATTTTGGTCAAATAGATATTGATGGTGGAAGAGCTTGAAGTTTTGAATGGTGGTGGGCTGAGGAGACCGACTGTCAGTTCAGAACCCAATAGTTTATCTAAATGTTTTATAATGTGTGTCCCGGAATCTGTCGTTTTGAATTTTCTACTAGTTTCTGGCTAAGGATTTTCCTAAGCTGTGTTGACCGTTTCTCGGTCATTGTACTGCTACATGTGTAGCCCCCTTAACATAAAAAAAATACCATTAGGGGGGCTTGGCTCCCCAACCTTTTGAGATAAAAATTAAAAATATGTATGTTAAATTATTTATGTGAATGACAATAAATAATGATATTTTAGATAATAAAAAATAATTATCATGCAAAGTAAATATATTAATATCTGTCGTTTTAGGATGTGATTCTTGTTCAAAAATATGTGTCATTCTAGCTTTTTCACACTTTTTTCCATTTTAACCTTACTATTCATCATAAAAGTAATTATTATATAAATGGAAAAGTAAAAAGTAGGGGTACATGCATCATTGTTCTACTTTTCTGTAACACCCCAAAAACTAGCCGGTATTTATTAAGGTCAGAGTTAAAATTTAAAATCAAAATTTTTCCTATCATCTACTTAGCAGCGAAAGACAAAACCTAAAGGGTGTTACCGCCATACTCACAACCTTGTGAGTGCTAAGGCTAAACAAAAAGAAACTTCAACCTTAACCGGATAATAAATAAATAAATAAACAAATAAATAAATAAAAACTTAAACCCCAACTACATAAATACGAAACCAACTAGGAAATACAATTAGTCTATAAGAAACTATAACCATCTATATCCATTTAAAACTAATCGAAGTGGAGTCTATGTCATTTCCCCAAACCCAACTCTCACGCCTTATATCCTGATCAGCTTGTTACCTGCGGCCTGGAAAACATAACAACACACAAGAAAGGACCGCGCAAATTAGAGAAACTGAGTAAACCCTGCAACACCTTGTCAAATACATTTTGAAAACCCATTTGAGTATAGACATCAATAGGCACATAACTAATCAAACAATAGCATCATAATAGTCTCAATCACCAATCAACAATATAACAAATCAATTCTGGAATGACGGGAGTCACCAAAGTTCCATAATTCACAAATTCCAATAATTGGTACCACAACATAGTTGGGACCGATCCAGTTCACAAATTCCAATAATTGGTACCACAACAGAGTTGGGACCGATCCAGTTCACAAATTCCAATAATTGGTACCACAACAGAGTTGAGACCGATCCAGTTCACAAATTCCAATAATTGGTACCACAACAGAGTTGGGACCGATCCAGTTCACCCTCACCCTAAGTTCTTAAGTGTGCACACCCCCAAAAGTTTTTTCTGACTAATGGAGTAGATCATAGAGCTTAGCCGCGGTCTGAGACTCAACAACGCGAATATATATATATATATATAAATTATCCAAAGGCCTTTTCCAATTCCAAAGTCTCCCATCAATTCCAGAATAAAATAGCCACATATGTAATATCAAAGTTCTCAAATCATTCCACACCATCAATATCGTATAAGCATAATTTAACAATCTCAACCCATATAACCAATGTCAAAATAGCACACACAATCACAAAGTAAAGATAGGTGAACACAAGGTTTACCTGGAATTCATGCTTAAGCAAACATTCACAACAATCCACCGCAAGCAATCGCTAGTACCACGGTAGACAAGATCCTTCCAAACTAGTCACCCAGTGATACACCAAGGCATCTCAGCATCCTGATGTTGGTGAGACCAGAAAATTGGCAGCAACTGTTGGAACGACTACTTTGCGAGCGAAAAAGATGTAGAGAGAGCTTCTGAGTCTTTAACGTTGGGAAATTCGGAGGCAAGGACGTTGCTCCTCTTCATGACGGAACCACAAAAGGGCAGAGCTAGGCTACTTATCTACTGGTATTGAGAAGCAAAACGGAATCACGGCGAGGAGAAGAGATGACTAGCAGAGTGAAGACGGCCGCGAATATATAGAAAGGTAAAGAAGAAGGAAAATCAAATAAATTAGGTTAAGTTATCTAGTTTCCAATTTATTCTCACCCCTCAATTAACCCTGTATCTTTTCTAACTAAAATAAAATCTGAATTATTACTAGCCTCAAATATCTATTAATAAAATATAAAACCAGAATAGTATCAACGACGTATGTAATTTAAAGATAACAATCCGCTTACAATAATACTAAAATACCGATGTAAGTAGTAATTAATTAATCATATATTGACAAATAATAATATACTAAATTATAAGAGTTTTTCACTTTGTATTACTAAAGTTTCTACCAAAATATAACATATAAAGGTTTAAGGAAATAATACCGCAACTGAATATAAAAATCAAATCCAAGACATTAAGAAAAACAAGTCAATTGACTACTAATTCAATATTTGCAAATACACATTTTCTTTTCCAAAACATAAATATACTCGTCCGTGTTTTGTCAAATATATATACGAATCTCTCAAAAGTTTGTATAATGATAAAATAGCTACTATGACAAAATATGTTTGATTAGTACCATATTAAAATTACCAAACCTTAACAAATAAAATAATAATAATCAATAACACCGCAGGGCATTAAATATAAATATTGAGTGAACAACCAAAGAGAAAGACATTCAATGATTTACAACGTATACAAATAATGTATGTATATATATATATATATATATATATATATATATATAATATATATTATATATATATATATATATATATATGTATGTATTACATTTTTACGGGTATTTCATTTTATGTTGTTTCTAATCTAATCACTTCTAATCATTCATCCACTTCCATTCAAATGCACCTTACTAAGTGTAAATCCTTAATTTTTGGTTTCTCCTAATTACCTTACCGAGTAGATTGTTTCAAGACTTTCATACCAATGGTTGATTTCATTAACCAATTCTTTTTGGAATTTGGACTATTTCCTAGATGATGTATTTATGATTTTTTATAAATAATTTTTTTATAGTATATTAGTAACTTTTACAAAATTAGGCCTTATGGCATAATAGAACTTCATTTGTAGTATTTCATTTTCATTGATTTCACTTGACTCCTTAATATTTGATAATTACCATAAATGCTTATTTACTAATTTGAAAAATATATAGAATTTATTATCAATTAGAGAGTCAGTTTTGGTATATGCTATATTTTTTTAGGGTGTTTATTCTCAATAAATATGGCTTTATATTATTTTCAAAATGATAGATGTTTCAGCATGTTTAAATCCTATAATTTCCATCTCTACCACCTACTCTTGTCTTGTTTATCATATTCTACTTTTTAATATATTTTAATTTATAATGCAAAAATAAGAGTGTAATTGTCAACAGCTAAAAATATTCTATATTTGACACAGGATGAAGTATTTTTCTTGGATTAGCGTACATGTTTTGAAGACTTCCTATCATTTCATAGTTTACTTCGTTGTTCTTGCATGATAATTATGTTATGTAATAGTGATTTTTTATTTCTTAATATACTATTCCTTCTATGATAGTGAATATCTTTAACAATTTACATAGTTTACATATAAATCAAAAAGTATATTTAAATAATTGAACCTTTTGTTACATACCACCAACCTATATAGCTAAAGTTAATGTTTGTTATCATATTATTGGCCCCCTAATAATTTATTTCTGGCTCCGCCCCTGGTTTATTTAGACGGTTGTAACGTGTTAAAAAGACAGTGCACCATTTGTATTGAAGACATGAGAGAACGAATTCTCTTTCGATCGGCAGTATGGAAATCGACATCTTAGAATTTTAATCCACCTAAGGAAGAGAGACTTCCTGTACTGTACCGTTAAGGTCGTGAAGCAATCCGTGTCACATAATGAGCTCAAAGTATACAGTATACTAGCTAGTAACGCGAAATTGTACATATTCGAGATATATATTGTAAGCTTAGATTGCTGCACTGGTTCAAAAAAAAAAAAAATTGAGATTCTAGAAGGACAAAGCCTGAAGTGTGGAGGAATAATCTAGCTAGAGGTGCGTCTACGAGGTCAATTATAAGATGACTTAAAGATTCCAGTCACATTTTGAAGGAGTAATTAATTAGAAAGTGAACGACTCATTCTTCTTTAGAAAGAAAAAAAAAACTATTAAAGATCAATGGATGTTCAAAAGATTGAAAATTCTTTTTCAAAAAAAAAAAAAAAGATTGAAAACGAGTAAATATCTTACGCACAGCTGATATCAGTATATCTACCCGGGCAGTCTACCTGTATATCTACCCGTTTGATGAGTTTCTAATTCTTTCAATTAATGGCTATAGGCAGGCACAAGGAGATGATAATATATGCATGACTTTATGTACGTACTTTCCTAATCGTTGCTACCAAATATCTTTCGATGGGGATTAATTAGAGTCCGCGATAGTTTGCCAAATCCCATTAATTAATTACAAAAAGTAGTAGTAGTAATTTTGCTTTTGGTTAGGTAAGCTGCATGGGAGCGATGGGCCGGCCGGCTGGCTGGTATATGTATCTGATCAAGTTCACCGGTCGGTGGGTGGAGTAGACAGACGTTTTGATGCTGGTTCGACCAGTTGTAGAGATTCCAAAACTAAAAATCATTTCTGGTGCGCCAAGTGGAATGTTTGCTTTTTAATTTTGTACGTACGTGCCGCCAGCCAGCTTCCATGTTTTCAAATACGTAGCTCGCTGTCGGAATTAAATTAGGGTGGCAAGTTTGGCGTTAGAGGTCGATGGATTCCAACATCATTTGTATTTTATATACGTGGAAGTAGTGGGAAATTAGAATGGACAATAATAGCAACCACCTACTCCTATATGTCTCTACTTTTTAAATAACTGTTTGTACATCCCAAAACATGACAGAAAATAGAAAACACGAATTTGTAAATAATTAAAGTTATCTCTTTTTTGTGTAGGAGAAACAAATTATTTTTCACATTGTTTATTTGAGCTAAGAAAAATATATAAATAATCGGTCAATTGTTGACCATCAACAGTTAACGATTGGCGACTGTAAATCAACAATCATTAATTTTTGATTAACATTCATTGGTCAATAATCATTAGTCATCGGTCAATAGTCGATTGTCGCTATCAAATATTAAAAAATTCATTCTATAATCAAGTTATAGGGTTTTTGGGTAATTCTATTTTCTTTCTTGAAAAAAGGAACGACTGGCTTCATTCCGATTCTCTTTTCTATTTACCCAAAACAAACGTATCCCCCTAATATATAAATATTATATGGATGTATATAAATTATATATTGAATTTTAATATTACTAAAATTATACCAGATGTAAATACTAATTTCTTAAATTATACAAGAATCTATATATTTATTGTATATAAATTGTATCACTAAAAATATAACCAACAATAACTAATATTGATTCATTAAACTATGCTCGGCTTGGCTAGTCCCTAAAATCTTGTTCCTGTATGTATATTGATAATTTGGTATATATATATATATACTTCTCATATATAACAACTATATCCTAAGAATATATGCCAATATAATATGTTTTTATATATCTAATCTTTCGTCAATGTTTTTTTTAACTTGCAGTATCTACCAGAGACTCCTCGTCTGTCGTGCCTGAATTGGAAATTAAGGTGATCAAGACCTAAAGTCCTTGGACCAAATTACACGGGTCTTAATTTACTCTTCTGAAAATAAAAAATAGACCCAAACTACGCGAGTCAATATACAAGTACGAGACCATACCATATATGGTCCCCAACTATATTTCGTAGTTTACCTAAGTACATAATCGCTAGTTCATATATATGGTCCCTTAGCTAGCTTTTATACTCAAGTTAATGTAAATATTAGGAACGAAATCTACCTATCAAAAAAATATAATAGGAACGAAATTGTTAATACGCCGTACATGTAATGTAATGATGTGCGTCAATAACAATTTAATCATTACTTTTTATTTAAACGGGTGTAGCTGCTACGTTAGATAATACAGTACTACATCTTCTAGTCATAAGACTACTTAATTCTCCCGTATATATATATATATAAGTTGAAGTATACGCCGTGCCGCAAAGGCGACAACATGATAGTGGGTGATGAGTCTATGTGAGTGTATATATTATATATAATGTCTCCTCCACACCTGCAGCTCAAGACTGCGTAGTCAATCCGGTGAGCTTGACCTACAAACGAATTACGGACACAAAGAAAAGTATTCAGTCAATAAAATACACAGGTACGACCGTGGGTGGAAGTAAATTAAGGTGTTAGGATTTATGCCTTACGTGTCGTCTGTGATATTTTTTTCTTCCCTGAACCCCAATTAAGAAATTAAATTATTGTTTTATCATATTTAGTTGATCGTTTAGTAAAATACACAAATTATAAGACATGATTATTAATGGTTTTTAGGGTTTTTAAGTAAAAAAATAAAAATAAAAAATATGAGGTGGAAAAGAGAGATAAGAACTCTAATTTTAGGTTCTTGAACAAGAATCTTTTAAGAACCCATAAATGGGACTCCTTTTTTTTTTTAATTATAATATGTCAAATATGAATAGTTAAATCTTATATATTTTAAAAACTAATAATGATATAAATATACTAAATGTATCAATATTATTAAAATCTCATTCTCTACAAGATGAGTTCCATATTGACTATGTTTTCCAATTTTTAATATATATTTATTTGAGTAAATTATTACTTATTATTTGTATTTTAGTGATATAAAATATAATATTAAAATATACATGTAAAATATAATATGTACCAATATATTCTTTTAAAATTTATTATAATATTTTAATCCTAAATATTGAGTGAAAACAATAAAAAATATATTAATAATATATAAATTTTATTTTATTTTTGATTCATAAATATAATAAATTTTAATTATAAATAAAATAAGTTAAGATTATTTATGTATTATTGAAAATAGTAGTAATAATAATTAAATATTAATGTTTGTATTCTTATAATAATTAATATGTAAACAATAAAATAATCTGATATGACAAATGGAGAGGGTGTAAAATGGTTCTAGTAAAAATTGAATATGGTTCTTAAAATAATGTGACGAAACAAGAAAGAGAGTGAAATTGGGTTCTTTCGTAAGTGAGGTACGTCACGCATGCACGGGATCCTCATTCTTTGGTTCTCTTATTCCACATTTTTAGATCTTCCCTTTTGCAATGCCCACCTATATATTTACTATATACTTTCCGGAGTCCTCATTCTTATACCTTGGGATGGGATCCTCTTTCTTTGTACCTATATTTCACTAGTATTTCCAAGTGGCATTAACGATGAGCGGAAAATCACCGTCGTGGTCACCACCCTGTCAGGACGAAATCACCGGCGGCGGAATTAGTACCACTTCGACCGACCAGAACTCTTCTCCCACATCAACATTAGCATTCCCACGCCACCCATCAGGTAACCAATTAATCAATATTGTCATCATTTAATTCACTATTATCAGTCAGGATGCATGAAATCGTTGATATTACTGGTGCCACAGCAACTCTAAATAGCAACATAATCCAAACCCCTTGCGCGGCTTGCCGAATCCTTCGCCGTCGTTGCTCAGCCGATAAATGCATACTGGCTCCATACTTCCCGCCAACTGATCCGCTCAAATTCGCCATCGCGCACAAAGTCTTCGGCGCCAGTAACATCATCAAGATGCTCCAGGAATTGCCAGATAAGGAACAGAGGGAGGACGCAGTGAGTAGTATGGTGTATGAGGCTAACGCAAGGCTGAGAGATCCAGTTTACGGTATAACCGGCGCTATTTCCCATCTACAGAACCAAGTGTCCCAGCTCCAGGCTGAGTTATCAGAGGCTGAGGCCGAGCTCATCACTCTCCGGAACCTACACGCAGACCGAACCACAAAACCCCACTCTTCCACTACTAATACTATTAATAATCATCACTTGACCGCCGCGGCGGGTCAAACTGCCGACGGTGACGATCACTATTATCACCGTCAAGAATACAACAGTCATCACCTACCAAGTGATCACCACGAGTTGTCCCTTGACGATCAGAGCTTGATGAGTGGCTTCATAAACTTCTACACGGACAGGGACAGCAGCATCGTGATGAACACCTACAATCTCATGAGTCCCGTCTGGGAACCTCTTTGGGCATGATGTCGAGTTCATTAAAGCTCGTCATCTACATACAGAAGTGGACGAAAATGGTATCACACACACTTTATATAGATCGTTTTAATTTGTCAAGAGATCCAGCTAGCTAGCTAACTAGGTTATAGTTAACTTCTTCATTCTATAAATAAAGCAGATAATCCATATATATATATATATATACATAGGAACAAAATGATATACATACATTTTGGGAATACCCATATGTATATAAAATGTTTCTTCCCTTTGATCAACCAAGATTACTACACATCTTCATATTCTAATTTGCTCCTATAAAATCCAATATTAATTATACACTGTGTTTGAACTTTTGGGTTTTGTCGATAATGACTCAATCAACGCACAAATCAAGTCAATGAAAAAATACTAGAACTTGAAGTTTTATTATAGATGGAGTTCATCATTACACACAGAATGCATCAATGAATATATTCGATCAATTGAGTTGATGGGTCGATCAATGTCAATAATCTACCAATACAAACACATTCAAGCAAAGAAAAAATATTGCAAAGAATGTATGAACAAGACTTAAAGGTTCTCGCTAGATCAAGTTCATCGTCTTGATAGAGTTCATCGCCTTGACAGAGTCCATCTAATGATAATAGTCGTAAGTGGCTGCAAAATTTACGAGAGAACGCTTCCAAGCCATCCACTGACTTTGTAGTTGGCCGAAAATTAAGGGTCAAGGCTCCGAAACGTTTAGGGAACAGTTATGCCCGAAAATCATGCAATGTGGATGTTGTGCTTCTAAAAAATAGGAAACAAACTATGTCAACTGTCCAGACAATTCATTATAAAAGGAAGACTTAAAATTTTCTCGACAGACAGTGGTGGAGCTTAGGCATGCATTGGGTGGGCTTGGCCCCCCAAATAAAAAAAAATTAATAGAAAATATATAATACAATATATTATGTAATATGGCCCCCCTAATATTCTAGTGGCCCCCTCAAGTTTTGAAACCTGGCTCCGCCCCTATCGACAGAACAAGTCCATCGTCTTGATAGAGCCCATCGCCTTGACAAAGTCCATAGCCTTGACAGAGTCCATCTGACGATGACAGTTGTAAGTGGTTGTGAAATTCACAGGAGAACGCTTCCAAGTCATCCATTGGACTTGTAGTTGGCCAAAAATGAAGGCCAAGGCTAAAAACTTTCTGAAAACAGTTAGACCCAAAAAATCATGCAATGTGGAAGTTGTGCTGCAGGAAATCGGAAACAAACTCTATCAAACGTCAAGATGAATTTATAAAAGGAAGCTCATTTCTACCGATTCATTTCTGTTTTGTTACAATAAACTGCTTTATTTTGAGAGAAAAGTCACCAAAAGGAGATAAGAGATCTATATCACATGTAATAGAAAATATTGTGAGCTTTGTTGTTAGATTCATTCTAGGGAGTTCTTAGGCTTACTACACTTATCATATAGATGATTAGATAATCTATAGGGTGTAGAATCTTTCTACTTAGTAGCCAGTGTAAGTTCTTTATTATTGAAATTATCAATAAAGATTTTACACTGTGCATCTGAGTTTGTCGATTAACTGCTTTCGCTACTTCAAGTTCGATAGAGTCAAGGTACTTTACAAACTAACCACTTAACTTAATTTGAGTCAGCCCATCCATCCTACAACCTGGATATCCAAGCTAGTACGATAAACTCTAGATAGACACGTTTTAAGTATACACTAACCAATCTAAAGTGGGTAAGTAGGAATTCTAAAATTTAGCAATTACAATATACAAATAGTGTTAGAGCTAACAGTTAAAAATTGATGTTAAAAAGAGAGAGAATCAGAAAATGTAAAGAAAAATAAATAAATTGATGTAGTTAGTCATTGTTGAAACTAAACATTTCAAGTCCATATTACATTACTACATCTAAACATTCTTCCCTACTACTCTCATAATCAATATTATCTCATCAATATATACAATAAACCCATATTCAAAAAATGGGATTGTAGGTAATTCATAATCGATAAATTGAGCAATACAAACTAAGTAATTATATGGATAATGCAGTTCACAAAATGTGAAACTAGCTATCTAGAAAAACAAAGTGATAATAAAAGAAAAAGGTCTAAACCCAAAGTCAAATTTTAAAAGCTCAATCATGTTCTCTTACAATAATGTTTCGTTTGGTTCTAACTTGTCTTTTTTAGTTGATGTGTGATCACGATATTTAAAGCTAGCCCTAGTCTCTCTATCGGGTGATGAAACCTTTGTTGTTTAGCGTTGACATTTATTTGTAGGACTGATAGGCTTACTCAAAGTAGTTTAAGCGATGAGTTTGTAAAGCCCTTTGACTCTATCAAACTTGGGGGGGGGGGGTGTTTGTTTTACGCGGAGGAAACATAATAGAATCAGGAAAGTGAATATAGGGGATTGTACAGGGGAAATAAAAATGAATAACTAGTCAACGGCCATTGCTCAATGGTCAACGACCGCCTGCTGCCAGTCAACAGTCATCAATTACCGATCAACATCCACCAGTCACTTGTCAATGGTTTTTGGTAATTAGTGAATGGACATATGTCACCGGTCAAGGTGTATAGGGGAAGTGAATCCCATTCCCCAGTAGGGATATCAAGTTAGAAAACTGGCTAAACAAAGTGGGAAACCTAATCATTCCGTTTCTCTTTCCTGATTACCCTAAAGCAAACACCCCCTTAAAGTAGTGGAAGCAGTAGATTGACAGGCTCAAGTACACAATGTAAACTCTTTATGAATTATCTCCGAGATGAAGAACTTGCATTGCTTACTGAGTAGAAGGACTCCACACAGTAGGAACTCATTCACTAACCCTAACAATGTTTTATAGACTCTTTAGAAAGTAGAGTAAGTCTATGAACATCTGAGATTGAATCTAACGATAATCATACGATGAATAAAGCTAGCAATTGCGATAGGTGTTTCTCTTTTTCTAGCTAGAATGTAGAGCTCTCTCTCTCTAATACATGTAAATTCAGACAAAATGCATGTATGAAAACTAAAAACTATTGCTCTTTAAGTAGTAAGGCTTTCTCCGCCGTTGAGGGAGATGGCTCCTGAAATTTTCAGCCTTAACCGTTCTTTTGGCAAACATTTCAGGCCTTACTAGTTGTTCACTTGATTGGGATTGTCGATCCCGATATTTGTGGCCCACGGAATTGATGATCATTCACCAAACGTTGGAAATAATTTGTTGAGCTTGGCCCTTAAATCTTACACTTAGTTACAACCTTTAAGTTGAACACTTCTGGCAGGTGAGGGACTCCTTCTACTAGTGTAGAGGGTGATTTTTTGGTACAAGTGACGAGTGACTAAATGAGCATGTTTTAGGGGAGTATTTCATATGTTTAATCAACACTTTTCATGCTCATTTCTCCACTCTGGCTTGTTTTCCTCTAGTTTTGTGTTTCATTGGTGTCTTACACATTTATTGTTTAAACAGGAGGAATAACATAGATAGGAGTAAAGTAGATGAAGAGAGGAACGCGTGGGCGCAAACGGATCCAAAATCGGAGTTGAAACGAAGAAGATACAGCATTTCGAAGTTAGCCTACTGGAACTGTCCGACCCATAGGTCTGGGTCGGACGTGGGTCGGACGGACTTTTAAAAGAACGCGATTTTTGTCCCCGAGCTACTGGAATCGTCCGACCCATAGTCTGGGTCGGACGGACTTTAGAAAACGCGTTTTCGGCCCCGAAATTGCTCCTGGACGCGTCCGACCCACGAGTCCAACCCAGGGTAGGTCGGACGGGTCAAAAATTTGCCCAGATCTGCGTTTTAAAACGGGGAATTTTGGAAAAAACTTCCCCATTCTTCATTCAGCTCGGTTCCGCCCCAAAAACAGAGAAAAGAGGCGATTCCAAGGGAGAAAAGAAGAGGAGAAGAGAAGAAGAAGAAGAAGAGAAGAGAAGGGAGGAGAAAAGAAGAGAAGCTCACCTCCTTCCAAGCTCCATTAATGGCTACTTCTATCCCTTGCTCTTTTATTTTCTCTTCTATGGCTGTGTAGAATCATTTGTAGCTAGGGATTGGGGATTTTGTCCCAAAATCCCTAAACTCCATTGTTGAATCTTGAACTTGTGTTTGTGCTTTATTTTAGTCTTTGAGCTAAATGAAGACGATTATTGAGTGTTTATGACTTCTAACTTGTTGCTCATGATTTGGGGATTTGTTAAGGGTTTTGCTCAATTTATCTTCTATGTGTTAAATTGGTTGGTTTGGCCTATCGATTAGTTTAGCATTATTGTGGGATTCTATCAAAATGATATTCTGAGATAGAAACCTAAACCGTTGGGACTAAATCAATGTTAGCCGATTTTCACTGATTTTGAGATGAGGTTCTCATTGCAACTTAGGGTAAATTTGTGCTTAATGCTATCAATTGACTAGGTACTTGGAAGAACCGCCAGGTTCCAACTCCGTTGGTTAGGATTAGTATACCTTGATTAGGCTATTAGTCAATTTAGCGTTCCCGTTGTTTAGCCATGAGTTCGAGGGTTGACCATTGGTAGTAAAGGGGAGATGGGTGTAAATACCCATCCCGAGCTACACCTATCCTAGATAGTTAGTTTAGTGTTTATTGCTTTTCTTTATTTCTCCAATTATAACCCAAAAACCCCAAACCCATAATTTACATTTATGCACTTTTGTATATATCCTCTTGCACATTTACTAAGCTTATAATTAACTAGATAGTTACGAAGTCCCTGTGGATACGACCTTGTTGTACTACAATGATTGGGTTCACTGCCCATAGTTAGCAAGATAGTTTCAACACTATTTTGCACAACAACAAGGGGGTGTATAAATGGTCCTAACAAAAAAAAAAGCCTAGATCATAGAAATTATCATACTGTGGAGGGTGACAACCCGTTACCCTGACATCCCTTAAATACCTACTTTATCCTCTGTTTTCCTATAAAGTTTTATGGGGAGTGTCAGTGAATACTACACCCCCTCTCAATGGACTCCATGCGGACGTATGCCCTCAGGGAGGAAATTGACTAAAGTCGCCACCTAGTTTGACCTAAATTAACTAGGAAGGGAATGATGGGTTCTAAGAACTGTTAAGTGACTTTGAGATTTGTTGCCTATGAATAGGACTTATATGATCACATAAGAGATTCTGTGTGAGATTTGTACTGGGTTACATCCCTCATAAGTGGAAAAGACCAGACTTCGGATGGAGCCCAAGGAAACCTTGGTCTCCAATTGTCGGGATTTCCTTCTCTCAAAACCTTATTAAAGAGATTCATTATTTTTTTAAGGCGACACAAGGATAGGATAGGAAGAGAGGAGGGTATGAAGAGTTAATGAGGTGAGCTTTTCAACCAAGCTAGCGCCAAAAAAGGTTAATGGATTTGAGAGAGTGTTGTGAAAAATTGTAAACTATGCAAGTTCTAGATAAGGGCAAGTGTACCCGGTAGTAGTAGTAAATAAAAGTGTCGTTCCGCTAGGAAATTGAGAGACTAATCTCCCGAGTTCAGGTATCCAGTTAGTGAAAGCAATTACATGAAAATGGGTTTAGCCGTAGGCAAGCTTGGTATTTTGATTCAAGGAGAATCAAAAGAACAATCAAATTAAAATGATGTGTTGATTGGTTGGATGAAAACGTGCTTTAGAAAAGGGGAAACACCCAAATACTCCCCAAACTTAGCTATAATCCTAATTTGCTTTAGTTGTCTATCAAGATTAAATTAGTAGCTTCACTAAAATCCTAGATAAAACTAGCCCTTAGTTAGCTCAATAAATCCTTCCATTAGGTTAGGTTTAAATCACCAATTAGCATTAAACACTAATCTTAGCAATAGCAGTAGAAAATACTAACTAACTAAAGAGGGCAAATTCTAGGGTTTATCTCTCTCTTAGCCAAATCCCTAATTCATAAAATTGTGGAATTAAGAGAAACCATAAATACACATAATGGATCAATCTAGCACATTGAATAAATTAAAGAGATAAAACAACTATATTAAGCTAATTAGGTATTACAATCATGTTTGGGGAATTCGGGGTCAAACCCCCATCTAAAACACAAGATGGGTCTACTCAAGCATTGCGACTACAAAGAAGAGAGAGAGAGAGAGAGGAGAGAAATATCCATTAATGGTGGTGGTTGAGCTTTAAATGAGGTGAGGAAGTCTCCTCTTTCTTCTCCTCTTCTTCTCTCTTTTTCCCTTCTTCTATTATCTTCTTCTGTCGCCTATGTCTGCTCTCGAACAGGGCTGAAATACGGGTGTTGAAGAATGAGATTTTTCAATCTCCAAAATCTGCGTTTTGTCGAGTCTGGGGTGCCTCTATGTGTATGGTCCAGGTTTGCGTCCGGCTAATAAACCCGGACCACACTGACGCGGATGTATCTGGGCGCGTAGATAGGTGGTATGGGTTTATAAACCCGGACACAAACCCGGACCATGTCGAAATGTTGCCAGTAACTTCAGTGAAGGATTGTACACAAACCTGAATGTGGTTGAAAAGAGGGTAGTAGCTTTAGCGGGGGATTGGTCCGGGTTTGTAAACCCGGACACAAACCCGGACCAGAGTGAAATGTTGGCAAAGAGTTTGTTAAGGGGTTGGTCCGGGTTTGAAAACCCGGACACAAACCCGAACATGCCTAAAATTGCATTAAAAAGCCCGTTTTTCTCCCGTTTGGTCCCGTCTTGGTCTCAACTCTCGTAGCACGCATCCCCAAGTCTCGTATAAGCATCCAAACAGCTCATTTTCATCGTTCCATCGTGCTTCAATGATCTTTTACTTAAATTGTATCCAAAAATGTGTAAGTTCACTAATAATTACTAAATACTATATAAAGTGGTGAAAATAGGTTATAACCCATATAAAATACAGGTGAATATGAACCTAATAAATGTATATTTTCACCACTTATCAGAAAGTTGATTGAATACAGAATGAAAGGTTAGGCCAACTTTTCTAGCAAGCTAGCGCCAAAAGGAGGATTGATGAATAAAGGGAATGGGATAAATATGAGATGAAAGATTGGGAAAAGTCTAAGGTTTAGTAAGTGAACAATACCAGAAGTCTAATTGTTTGAGGGTTTGGAGAAGCAAAAGGACATTTGAGTGTTTTAAAAGGTACTGGTACCGCCTTGGAGCTAGAAATTGATTTTTAATTGATAGGGGGTCACACCCTGGACGGGTTTGTACGTACTCAACTCTATTTAGATTAGACCTTACGTAGTTCATGGCCTTTTAGGGGGGGTTGAGTCTTTGAGGTAATTGAGGATTTGAAGTGTTCAGGTCTTTGAGGTGATCGGTAATTAGAAGTGTTTAAGATTGTTTGAAGGTGAGAGAGCTAAGGAGTAAAAGGGTATAATGGTTATTTTGACGATTGATAGAATTCTTGATCATTTTGTGGGGTTTGATTGCAGTATTGATTGAATTGTTTTTTTAGTTTAGAGATTTTAAGGAGCTCGAGATTCTAGGAAGTTCAAATTTTGAAAGAGCTTTGAGATTTTTGAAGAGTCTTTGTGGGCTTTAAGAAGGTTGATAAATTCTAGAGAATCTCAGAGTCCACTGAGATGCTTGAATCTTTGAGGGTTTGAACCTGTTGAGATGTAATGAATTATTGAGGTGTATGAGCCCATTGATACATTTAAGTCTTGTTGAGACATTCGAGTCTGTGAGACAATCAAGTATGTGAGATATTCGAGTCTGTGAGACATTCTAGTATGTAAGATATTCGAGGTTGAGATGCCAGGGATATGAAGGAGTTCAAAGTTTCCAAAAATTTGGGATTCTAGGGAGTTTGAGATTTAAGAATTTGTAGAGTTTGAAGAATTTAGGGGAACTCGTGATTTAAAAGAGTTTGAGATTTATGAAGATCTGGATCTTATTGAGCTTGAAAGTGTTTGAGTGTACTTGAAAGCTTTATGGAATATTAAAATTCTCCTAAGATGTTTGAGGTTTGAAATGCTAGAGTTTATGAGACGCTCGGGTATATGACACATTTGAAATTTTGAGATGAAGGAGTCTGTGAGGCGCTATGGTCAGTAAGACATTCAAAATCCTAGAATCTTTCATTGTCAGAAGTAATAAAGAATGATTAAGGCTTTAAGAGCTCATGAAATGAAATTATTTAAAGATATGAGAATTTTTATGAGTTTTGAGGTTTTTGAGGAAGGTTTGTGTGTGAAAGGTATGTAAAAAGCTGAAGTCCGTGGGACGTTGGAGTCTATGAGATATTGTGAGATGTTTGAAGATGTGAAATGTTTGAGTCTATGAGACATCTGAGTCTATGAGACAATTGAGATGTTGAGACGAGATGAGAATTTGAGGTGTTTCAGATCTTTCATTGCTTAAAGTATTTGAGAATTATTACGAATTTAAGAGCTTATGAAATGTTTGGAGACTTGAGCATCTTAGTGTGTTTGAGGTTCTTAACACGAGTTCATCAGTTGAAGGCATGTATAGATTAATATTGAAGGGAAACTAAAAAATGGGTCAAATTCAGAATGGAATGAATTATGTTCGATTAGGATTTTGTTTTGGAAGTTTTTTAATGATTTGAAAATGAATGATCATATTAATGAATTATGATTAGGTTTTTAATTTTTTTTGGGTTGTAGGGATGTGTTTTAGAGGAAATGGCATCACTTCACTGGGTAAGAACCATGGGCCACCTTCGGGCGCCCACTGTCTTAGGGGCTTTTTGAAATGGTATATGTGGGCTGGTTTTTAGGGCCACCTATTCTAGCCTAGTTGAGCTAGTCATGAGTTGTGCTTCAATTGAAGTTGAAATCAAATTTGGGCCTAAGGTTATATCATCCCAGCAAGCCCAACCCAACACATTGAAAAACAATAAAACATAAACACTGATTAGCACATACACCACAGTTTTGGCATATTTTGCCTCCGAATGAAGTTCTAACAGTTATGAGAACAAAGTAATATCATGAAGAGCATAAATTGAAATGAGAACAAATAAAAATCATGATTACACTCGGTAACACAAAGTATAGACATATTACAACTCATAATGGAAACAAATAAGAAATATGCATTAATTGGGAAAGTCAATATAGGGGTTGAATTGATACCACCTCACTTGAGCTGATAGGGATCAACAATAAATGCACCAACTGTTTCCCACGCTTGAAGACCTAGGTAGTCATAGCTAGCGTCCAGGTTCCTAGTCCTAAAGCATTTTCCAGCTCCTCAATCATCTTGTACATGTCAAAGAACACAAAAAGAAAAAAGGATAAGGGGGTGTTTGTTGTAATCGGGGGAAACCGAATGGAATCAGGAAAGGGTAGGGGGTGGAAGGGAATATAAAAGAATTCTCTTTTATTTTCCTGGTTGTTTGTTTATGTTGGGGAAACTAAAATAAAAAAAACTGGTTTACGATCACCAGTCAATGGTCAACGGTTGCAGGTCAAAGACCATCAATTACCGGTTAATATCCACCGATCATCGGTCAATAGTCATTAGTCATCAGTCAATGGTCATGTATCACCGGTCAAAGTATACTGGGAAAAGGGAATCTGATTCCCTAGTAGGGGGTGGAGAATCAAGTTAATGGGTTTTGGGGTAATCTTATTCACTTTCCCTTTCTTGAAAATAGGAAAAACTGGCTAAACAAACAGTATGAAATGGAATCATGTCGTTTCCCTTTCTTGATTACCCCAAAACAAATGCTCCCTAAATGCAACAACACTATATCCCACTGTTGTGATATTGTCCGCTTTGCTGCAGTTCACGGTTTTATTTCTAGGGGGTTTGTTTCCACTCAAAAGGTCTTACAACAAGGAGAGGTATCCCCACCCATATAATAAACGGTTCGTTCTCCACTCCAATCAATGTGAGAGGTAAACCTCAGGGGTATTACACTCCACCCCCTTGGGAGTCAACACCCTCGCGGGCTACCATGACCTAAGTTTAGCATTGATACCAACTATAGCTGCCCGTTATCTCACTATTGTTATATTTTTGCTTTGCCGCAACTCACAATTTTGTTTCTGAGGGTTGATTCCTATTCAAAAGGTCTCACTACAAGGAGAGGTATCCCTACCCATCTAAGGAGTGGTATGTTCTCCGCTTTAATTGATGTGGGAGGTCAATCAATTGAGAAAGAATGGAATGAATTGAGGTTGGGATGTGTGCAATGGGATCATATGACCCCTCTCAATGGGAGGAAAGGGGCAATCTAATCATCTCCCACACCCAACCTTGAACATAGAGAAGAGTTTCAAGCTGTCAGCAAATGCTATGAACTATAATATAAATCAAACAAAGGGGTTGGAACTCAGATTAATTCATTATCCTAGATTATGACTCAAACCAAAGTATAGTATCAAAGAGATGGATTATGAGTCATTTGGGATCATAATGTGGATGGGATTTTGTATCATTTTCCTCTAAAATGAGAACTAATAACTGACCTTAAGCCGATAAATGATTATCCTAACAATTATAATATTCAGGTAACTATCACTTGATTTACGTGTCTCAAACTGATTTTTCCAAACCGATATCAATGCACAAGGAACAACTGGCTATCATGAATAATTGAATTATAAACAGGACAAAGTGAAAAGTAAGAATTTCCAAACCTAATGAGGAAGTATCAAATCCAAGGCGCATTAGTACAGTCAATTTATGTAATTTAAAGTCAAACCACAAGTCCAGATAGTACATCCCAAGTCAAGCAAGCATAACCATGTCCAATCAATTACATATACCCCAGTCAAAAGATTAAGTAAAAGGTAATGAGCAAGACAAATTAGGCAAATAGCGCAAAAGCTTCAAAGTGACCATGCCATAAGCGATGTGATTAGCAAACCAATATTGATATGTATAGGGCGAACAAGTGTTATGAGCTAAGAAAATTTTAGACCCGTTAGGATATAGATAACAAACGACAATGCTAAACTCAAGGTTCTATAAGCACGGTTAATGTGTAAGACTCAATGTCAACCTTAAGTCAAACAAGTTCAGCTTCAGCTTAAGTCCGATAAGCATGTATGCACCTATTTCTCGGCAGCATACAAATGTAGCTATAGATGGCTACATACATGTACATTTGTTCTATAAAAATTGTATAATTAGTAAATAAAATTTGTACGGATGTATATGTAAATTTATACGTTGAATTTTGATATTACTCAAATTTTAATAGATGTACATACTAACTTCTTATACTGTGCAATAAACTTACAAAACCTGTACTTTTACACGATACAAACTGTACAATTACGACAGTAAGTAGACAAAATAGTAAGTACACTGGAATCAAATGGAATGCCATAACGTTATGACATACGCCAAGTGCCATGAGTTATCTGGCTGGATTTTAATCGACTGACAAATATGGTTCAAGTTAAGTCAATCGATCATTAGAAACTTTAACAATGCTTTGAACTAGTGGGGGTTAACAAGCCAAAACAAATTAAAGCAATATAAACCTTTCATTCTCAGTAAACATCAGATTTTGGTTAGATGAGGCCAAGCGGTGTGGTTCAGTAAGAGAAAATCGATCAAAGTCGAAAGAGCATGCCAGAACTTCCCTTAATAGATGAACTGGTCTGAGAGCGCACCAAACACTAGTACAAATAAGGCCTATTTCGGCGGTTGTTTTGGGCCTATTTCGGCGGTTTTGAACCGCCGAAATGGGGTGCGCCGAGATAGGTGTGCGACCCTATCTCGGCGGTTGAAAAACCGCCAAAATAGACTACCTATTTCGGCGGTTGTTAGCTAAGAACCGCCGAAATAGGTGCGTTTTAGAATAAGAAAAACACACCTATTTCGGCGGTTCCTAGCTAACAACCGCCGAAATAGGTCTATTTTTTTTAAAAAAAAAACACCTATTTCGGCGGTTCCTAGCTAACAACCGCCGAAATAGGTGTATTTTTTTAAAAAAAAATCGATACTATTGCCCCGTCTTCAACCTCTCGCTCACGAGATGCAGCAGTTCCAGTGATTCATATGAGGCGCAGGCACAAGATGATAATGAAAGAGGCAAGAGCATGTATGCTTCTTGTTCTCCAAAAAGAAAAATATAAGTTTGAGTGTATTACCGGTTCCAAAATGAACTACTTCAGGTCCGTCTTCAATCTGGTGAGTGAGATGCAGCGGTTTCAGTGATTTGTCACTACATAGGCGCAGACACAAGAAGAGAATGAAGAGATGCGTAGACAAAACAAAGAGAATGAAAGGCGTAGAGCATGTATGTAGCTTGTTCTCCAATGAGAAAAATATAAGTTCGAGTATATTACCGGTTCTAGAATGAACTACTTCAACTCCGTTTTCAATCTGGTGAGTGAGATGTAGAGAGGAGAGCAAAGCATGTATATTCGCCAGTTAGAGTTGCAAAATTACCGTGAGAGGAGAGAGATGAAGAGTAGTTACGATATATATAATGAAATAAAGTCTATTTCGGCGGTTGCTAGCTAGGAACCGCTAGCAACCGCCGAAATAGACTGAAATTTTCCCGCGGTCCGATTTTTTTGAAAAAAAAACCGGGAAAACAGGCTTCCGAAAATTTTATGTCTAAAAAAGGCACCTATTTCGGCGGTTCCTAGCTATAGGCTTCCAAAAATTTTAGTTTAAAAATAGGCTGAAATTTTCCCGCCGACCGAATTTTTTGAAAAAAACGAAAAAGCATCCGAAAATTCTGTCTAAAAAAACGGCACCTATTTCGGCGGTTCCTAGCTAGGAACCGCCGAAATAGGTGCCTCAAAAATTCTATGTCAAAAAAAGGCACCTATTTCGGCGGTTCCTAGCTAAGAACCGCCGAAATAGGTGCCTTTTTTTAGACATAGAATTTTCGGGGCACCTATTTCAACGGTTGTTGTTACAACCGCCAAAATAGGGGTGCCGAAATAGGTGTTTTTTGTACTAGTGAAACCTAGGTACTGATTCGCACTGAAGCCTATGATTGATGGAAAAGGTAGGTGACTCAAGCCTCTGTCTTTAACATATTGGCGTCAGAACCCTTAAAGGCCGGAAAAAAAAAGGAGCTCAAAAGCCATTGCTAATGGGATTCCAAGATGATCGGTGACTCATGGTCACACCAGCGAGAGATAGAATACAAATGAGATGGGTAGCCAGACAAATTAGAGAGAGAGAGAATGTCCGTATTTGGTGAAGAAAACACCCTGTATCCATGGGAGCTAGGAGTAGAAATTGAACACTATTGGGGAGAACGAGTTAGGCTGGGTAGAGTTGATTATCACCAGGAAGAGGGGAGCTAGGTCTCCTTTACTATGTGAGTATGGTCTTGTGCACATGACATGGAGAGTGAGAGCCGAGATTGAGGCTTGTTGATGAATAATGGCTACTACCGATTCCATTTTAAAGAATGAAAAGTTAGGTTTTTAGAAGAAAGGAGAGAGAAAACCAAAGACAATTGGTTGGAACAATAGACATAAACAATGTTGAAACCATTATCGTTTTTCCACAAATCAACAAGAGTTAGCTGTTTTTGTTCCAAAGTGAGGCGATGAGAAAAGGGGACAATTGTAGGGAAGAAGAAGAGTGATTGAGACAGCTATAGTTGATCCTTAAGGTTTTTGGTGTTGTTATAATATAAGAAGTGGGGTCAAATAGACTAAAAATTAAAAACATTCTCAAGTTCATCCCAAGGATGGAAGTTGGAATGCAGGTCCTAACGCCTGCCTATATGCACACTAACCAACTAAATCAATCATCAAACTTGAGATAAAAAGTCGGGAAAGTAATAAATGAGCCATCGCTCAACCTGAACGAAATCCCAAAAAATCTAACGATTTGAAATGAAAATGCTTTGTAATATTAAAGTGGTTTACCAATGAGAGGAAAATTATTCTAAAGTAAAAATTATAAAATTAATTGAAATAATATAAAATGAAGTGAAAATAAATATATAAAAAATGAATAAAAATGAGTATATAAAACGAGAATAGACGAGACGATGGCTAAAAATAAAACAAGGGTAAAAAAGTAAACAAGTTAATTATTAGGTAAAATAGACTTCAATAAAATATAAATATGATAGTAAAATAAGTAATAAGAAGGGGTGGGTTTGAAACTGGATTATTGTTTGATATTCATTTTCGAAAAAACGTTTTCCCTTAAGTGTTTGAAAATTGATTTGAAAAATATGAGATAAAACAATGGTTTCATTTTAGCACGTACATCAACACGTTTTAAAAAAGAAAGGTGACAACCCTCTTATATATTTTATATATTTTCCTGAATTTTGTTTTATGAGGTGAGAATTTTTGATGTTTACAACTAGACAGATTGATGCAACTTATTAACTTTGACTCCGAGACATCTATTCTCATTGTTTTGACCATGGCAAGCTTTTGTCCACTTGTTTGTTGTGTCGGGTTGACTTGCATCTTTGATAAGCTCGATGCACATTAATGGACTCCATCTTCAGTATCACCGGAAAGTTCCAACAGTATTTCTAAGGGGTTGTTTAGTTGTATAAATATTACTGCAGTTAATAAATCAAAAATGGACTTACGTACCAAAGTAAGATTTTCTCTTAAATCTAATTAACATAACTCAACTAATAGTTGTGTTATAGTATTAGGTTATAAAGGATTTGTGTCATAAAAGCATTCTGAAATATGTGTGGGAACTAGGACTTCATAACACGGTTGAAATTAGTCGTGTTATAAAGTCTACTTTTATAGCAAGTTGACTGGAGTCGTAATATGAAGTCCTGTTTACCACATGATTTTATCGGTCTTGTAGCCTTTAAGTAACACGACTTGAACCGTGTTATATGGTGCTTTTATAACACGACTACCAAATTATATACTTATATATGACGACCACATATAACACTACTCGTAAGAGTGTTTTTTTATAATTATTAGCTTAACGCCATTTTATTGAATTAAAAATCCTGGAGAACCAGGTGGATGGGTGTGGGATGGGCCTCATTAAACCTCCTTAGGTAAAACCCAGTGGGAAAAAGCCCAAGGAGGAAAAAAAGTATCCCATCTAATTACAGCCCTATAGTCGTACAACCAATCTAGAATAAAAGTAAAAAAAAAAAACAAACAGACGAAAAGCAGTTAGGTAGTAACATGCTACTACTACAAGCCCTTTACAAAAATAACAACTTCATAGTATCACTACGAATAATCTTTCAAGGAAGATGATCCTACAAACGTTCCACAGGGGAGAGGGAAATCTTTCCACCACACCTTTATTGATCAATTACACTCTCACAATCTCACCAGCGGAGGTGTCGCCTTCGATATGCCAACACTAGCAATCCAATTTATTAGTCACAATATGGTTTTTAACAAAGCAAACATAATGCAGATCTAAATAATTTCAAGCCACAATTCAATGTTATCATTACTATAGTATGCTAGTCTAGTAACTCCCCCTTTTGTGTGCATGAAGGGTCCATCAGGACACATGCACCAGGTCCAAAGATAGCATTTTGTTTCTGTTACGTAGCAGCATTTTAATGAATAAGAGTTTAAACCTTAAACTGGGTATGCAAAGGACATTTTTTAGACGGACACACTACCAAGGGCAGTACGTAGATAGTGCGGGACACTCGCATAGAGTATGGTGCGGTTGTTATGTGGCAGTCCAGTCAGCTTGTTGATTGGACTGCTTATGTGGCATAGTAAATGATGGTAATATTTGTATTAACTTTAAATAGTCATAACTTTAAAAATATAAATCCAAAATAAAAAAAATTTGCACCATTGTTCATCTAAATTCAAACTCTTTAAAACAAGACTAGTCATGGATATGTTTTGACAAATTTAAAAATTCATGTTAGTTATATGTACATATCAACATATATCAACGACACTTATGATTCACCACATACAGTTTAAAATACACCATATAACATTAATAATACACCACAAAACAATAATGATTCAGTATTTGTTCCAAAGTTTGTTATATAATTCACAACTTATTAGTTAATGAATCATAATACCAATTTCAGTGAATCATAATATCAAATTTAATAAATCATAACATCATTTTGGTGAATCATCCGTCACATATAAAAAGAAAACTTTTAAACAATAATACTACACAAAACAATATTTGGTATGTAAGAAAAATACATCATTCACCATATAAAGTTTAAAATATATTACAATGCAATAATACTAATACACTAATTGGAAAAATTACACTGCCCACCCATGAGGTTTAGTGATTTTACACTGCCCACCCATGAGGTTTGAAATTTAACAATGCCCACCCATGAAGTTACTTAAATATATCCTCCGTCACCAAAACTACTTAATTCTGTCATTTGTCGTTAGTTTTGACCAGAGCTTCTTTCGTTGACCAAACATGCCCTAGTAGTAGTAGATTAAAAAAAAGAAACTTCATTTCTCACGTGACTATTCTCACACTAGCGACTTTCACGAGCTCCACTGGTTGCGTTCTCCATTGTTGCTTCGATTTTCTTTGCTCTTCGTTGGGATTCCTCTCTTAGTGGTGCGCGATTTCTGCTTGGGAATGTAAGTTCGTGGGTTTCGATTTCTAGGGTTTCGATTTCTGATGCCTTAGGGTTTCGATTTCTGATGCCTTACGGTTTCGATGTCTGATGCCTTAGGGTTTCGCTTGCAAGTTTGTTGGTTTTTTTCTTTGATAGTAGTATGCGATTGCTGCTTCTTTCGTCTATGGTATACTGCTGCTTGAGATTGGAAGATTCTAAGCAATTGCTGCTTCTATCTTTTATGTGCAATTGCTGCTTCTCTTTGTTAGCAGTGTGTGACTACTGCTTCTATAGTTCTCTTTTTTCCTCTCTGTCTGTTGTATACCGTGAAATTGCTCGGCTAACTATCTAGTTGCAAGGTCTGTATTGGTGTGGCTAAATTGTTCCTGTGGAATGAGATTTGATTATTTATGAGATTTGAGTTCTGTTGTTTATCGTGGCATTGTTGGAGATTTTGGGATTACATACCCACTGTTGGGGATGGATTTCATAACCACAGTAACTATCACTGGTTTGCGAATCTGTCTTCTGATTTCTCCTCTCTGTTGCTTCTGTTGCAGTTGGCATCCGGTACAATTATAATGTCTGATAACTGTATAATTATAATGTCTTATTTTTGCTTTCTTAAATGACAACTAATGTATGAGGATGGATGTCCACATTATTGAGATCTCGTATGGATGATGGAATTTCTGTTTTCCAGAGCTAGACCCTGATCTTTATTCCACTATCAAGTTGATGAGATATTACATAAAAGTAATGGCAAGACAACCTATTACACCTCCAAGTAACCCAACGTTCTTCTACAAGCACCCGAAGAGTAAGAAATACATTGAGATCTGCAATGACATGTCTTTGTTGAACATGTTCAAGGCTTTTTCCACAACAAAGAAGATAACTCTGGAGGTAAGGGAGGCTGTCAATCATTTTCTGTTAATGGATATGTGGACTGAATATGAGAAACATCAAGGACTGATCCCCATTCAATCAGATGAACCAGTGGATTTGATGTGTTCTTCTCCTCCTATACCCACCCAACCCAACACCCAAACACAACCTACTCATCCTCCACCCACCCAACCCAACACCCAAACACAACCGACTCCTCCTCCACCCACACAACCCAACACCCAAACACAACCGACTCCTCCTCCTCCACCCACACAACACAACACCCAAACACAACCTACTCCTCCTCCTCCTATTACTGCACAACCACCTTCTTCCTCATCTCATGCTAAAAGAAAGCATAGGAAGAAAGCATCCATGGGGCTGAATAGTTCATTTATAGTGAGAACCAATCCACATCAGGATGCTGCTACTCCTGAACCATCTACTCAGCTCCAATCTGCCCAAACTAGCAATACCACCCCAAGAAGTGGTGACGTACAAACTGGTACACATGGGGTTGAAAGTGTTGGCCGAGATAATGAAGCACCCCAAGAAGTGTTGATAGTTGGTTGAACGAGGTGATGGTTCTCATGTTGGTGCAAGAAATGCCTATGAAGTTCCTGCGATGATAATGGTCCAACCTATTCTGATGATTCGTGGTGTCACGTGAATGATGACAATACTACTCGGATGGACACTTCCTCTAGTGCTTCAGATGAAGATGATCATGACGATGATTCAGATGATGACAACTTGGAAGAAGTAGAGGCAATAACTGAAAGTGGGTATTACTCTGCAGACGAGAAAGATTGCGCAGTAAAGGAACCACAATACCTAATGAACGGGACTCACTTTGAGTACCAAGCTGACGGGAAGGTTTTACTATTGCCGCACTAGATGTTTGAGAGTAAAAGAGTATTTTTGGAGGTTATGAAGGATTATGCCTGTCAAGAGGGTATTGACTTACATAGACTAAGTAATGATCCTGAGAAGTACACAGTGAGGTGTAACAACACTGACACATGCCCTTGGAGGCTGCATGCATCTCTTCTACCTGACAGAACTACATTTATGATCAAGACCCTCAAAGGGGAACATGATTGCATGAGAATAGACAAGAATCCCAATGCCACAGTCCCATGGATCACGAAGAAAATTCTGCCTGACATAAGAGCAAATAAGAAAATGGTTCCTAAGGACATCATGGAGATAATGAGACAAAAATTCAGTGTTTACGTCAGTTACATCAAATGTTATCGAGCAAGCAAGTTGGCCTTAACGTTGCTTGAGGGGAATCATGATGAATCATATGCCAAACTTCCCATGTATTCATAGAAACCCGGGGTCTATTATTGACTTACATTATCAAGAAAATATGACTTCTTCTCCCACATTCACAAGGTTGTTTGTCTGCTTCCATGCTCAAAAGGAAGGATTTCTCCATGGTTGTAGGCCTTTCATTGGGGTAGATGGTTGTCATCTAAAAGGTCCATACGGAGGGGTACTACTAACAGCAGTTGCCATTGACGGAAACAATGGTATTTCCTCTTGCGTTTGCTGTAGTCTCAAGTGAAACTACCAATACTTGGAGGTACTTTCTTTAGCCATTTGAAAAAGATTGCTGGCTGGGATACAAGGCAAATGGGTTATAGTTTCTGATCGTCAAAAGTAAAACAACATATTTTGGTCTACATTGATGTATATTCTCAAGCTTGTAAGAAATTAATGAACTATCATCAATTTGTTTGTATATTGTAGGGTGTCGAACCAGCATTAGCAGAGAAGAACTACCTGAGGTGACTCGAAGGATCTGTTGTAGACATCTGTATGCGAACCTAAAAAAGATTATCCAGGTACATGTTGTATGTTTTTGTACATTCAACTCTCTTCTATTTCGATTCTTTTTTTTCACTTCTTTCCGTTGAAGTTGGCTAACTTAGATATGTATTGTGATGCGTAACCTTTTTTGGGAAGCATCCAAGGCTTACACTGAGACATCTCTTGGTGCAATGCTGAAAAAGATTAAAGAGATATCTGTCTCAGCTTTCAATTATTTAAAGGATGTCGATCTTCGTTTGTGGGTTCGATACCATATGCCACAACACACTAAGGTCATTGAAGTAACTTCAAACTTTGTTGAGTCATTCAACTCGAAGTTGTCAGATATAAGGACAAAACCCATATTGGCAATGCTGGATGAGTTGCGGAGGTCATTGATGACGAAAATGCATAAGAGGAGAGAAGAATCTTTGAAACTTATAGAGCCTGTTACCGGTTATGCCTCCAAGATTCTGCATAGTAACAACAGACTTAGCAGATCTTGTACGGTGAGACCTAGTAGTGATTTCGAATTTGAGGTGGCTGATGTGAATGGATATTTTATTGTCAACTTAACTTCCCATCACTGTGATTGCATGCTCTGTGATTATCTGGTATTCCTTGCAAGCATGCTTGTGCTGTCATATCGAGACAAAGGCTGGATTTAAAGTCATATGTGGCCCATTGGTTTTCGAAGGAGATTTATATAGAAACATATAAGCATGCAATCTCGCCGATACCCGATCCAAACTTATGGCCCGACACTGATGATGTGAAGTTGCATCCACCATTCTTGCGAAAACTGCCTGGAAGACCAAAGAAGAACAGAAGACGAGAACAAGGTGAGGCACCCCCTGTTACTAAGAGATCTACTCACGTTACATGTAGAATTTGCAATAGAATCGGGCATAATTCACTAGTAGAAAAAATGTTTTTAATGACGGCGTTTAAACCACGGTTAAATGGAAAACCGTGGTTTAAAGTTTATAAACCACGGTTTTAAAAGAAACCGTCGTTTAAGGTGCATACCAGAGCGCATATACCACGGTTTTTCCGGAACCGTCGTATATAGGTTAGTTATATACCATGGTTTTCAGGGCAACCGTGGTATATAGTACATGCCGGAGTGAATATACCACGGTCTTGGAGAATCGTCGTATATAGGGTTTCTATATACCACGGTTTTGTCAAAACCGTCGTTTTTAGTCATGGTAAAAAAACTTTAAATGACGGTTGTTGTGCAAAATAGTGGTGAAACTATCTTGCTAACTATGGGCAGTGAACCGAATCATTGTAGTACAACAAGGTCGTATCCACAGGACTTCGTAACTGTCTAGCTAATTATAGCTTAGTAAATGTGCAAGAGGATAACAAAAGTGCATAATGTAAATTAGGGGCTTTGGGTTTTTTGGGTTGTAATTGGAGAAATAAAGGAAAGCATAAACACTAACTATCTAACTCTAGGATAGGTGTAGCTCGGATAGGATATTCGCACCCGTCATCCCCTTTCTACCAATTGTCAAACCTCGAACTCATAGCTAAACAACGGAATTTAATATATAGCCAAATCCAGGTCTATTAATCCTAACCAATTTAACGGGGACTGAATTCGTTCAAATCCCCAATTCAATCAGAAACATTAAGCACAAATCTACCCTAAGTAATGAGAACCTCATCTCAAAATCAGTGAAATCGGCTACACATTGATTTAGTCCCAACGTTTAGGTTTCTATCTCAGAATATCATTTTGATAGAATCCCACAATAATGCTAAACTAATCGGTAGGCCAAGCCAACCAATTTAACACATAGATGACAAATTGAGCAAAACCCTTAACAAATCCCCAAATCATGAGCAACAAGTTTATAAGTCATAAACACTCAATATCATCTTCATTAAGCTCAAAGACTAAAATAAAGCACAAACACAAGTTCAAGATTCAACAATGGAGTTTTGGGGGATTTGGGGCTTTATCCAAATCCCTAGCTACAAGTGAGTCAAGTCTCCATTAAAGCACAAATTAGAGAAAAGGGAGAAGAGATAGCCATTAATGGAGCTTGGAGGGAGGTGAGCTTCTCTTCTTCTCCTTCCTCTTCTTCTTCCTCTTCTTCTCCTTCCTTTTCTCTTCTTTTCTCTTCTTCTGCGTCGCCTGGAGTCCTGCTCTCGAACTCCTTCTCTTTCCTCTCTTTTTCTGCTTTTAAAATCTAAAATCTGGGCAAATTTTGCGACCGACCGACCCACCCTGGGTCGGTCCCGTGGGTCGGTCGAGTCCCGAAGCAATTTCGGGGCCGAAAACGCGTTTTTAAGTCCGACCGACCCACCCATGGGTCGGTCGGTGGGTCGGTCCTATAGGCAGGCTAACTTCAAAATGTTGTATCTTCTTCGTTCTAGCTCCGATTTTGAATCCGTTTGTGCCCACGCGTTTGTCTCTTCATCTACTTTACTCCTATCTTGGTTATTCCTCCTGTTTAAATAATAAATGTGTAAGACACCAATGAAACATAAAACTAGAGGAAAACAAGCCAGGGTGGAGAAATGAGCATGAAAAGTGTTGATTAAACATATGAAATACTCCCCTAAAACATGCTCATTTAGACACTCATCAACGGTTCCTTGTTAGAACCATGGTATATAGTCTAAGCGGGAATTCAAATTTTCGTCGAAAATTAACGCGGCTCTTTCTCTTTCTCTTATTATATATATTTTCTTCTCACTCTTTTACAACCTACACTGTCAAACAAGGATGCTCTGCAACTCTTCTCCTTCTTCTTCTTCTTCTGCGCCTCTGTAATTTTTTCAACCCACCGGCGAACATGCATGCTCTTCGCCATACTGGAAAACAAGGAACACATGTTGCGCCTCTGTAATTTTTGCAAACCTAACCGGCGAACAAGGACATGCTCTGCGCCTCTATAATTTTTGTAAATCGCCGGCGAACAATGACATGCTCTGGGCCTCTTGTTTTTCACGGTAATTTTTGCAACCCACACTAGCGAACAATGACATGCTCTGCGCCTCTTGTTTTTCACGGTAATTTTATGCAACCCTAACCGGCGCTTCGCCCTCTCTCATTCTCTTTCATGGTAATTTTGCAACCTACCAACGAACAAGGAACATAATGTAACTTCACTCATTATTTAGCAACCCTAATACACAAACAAGTAACATACATGTTCTGGCCTGTTCATTCTCTTCTGTTTGCGCTCTCTGTTGAGAAATTACATTGAAGGCGGCAGCGCTAAAGCGCCGGTGAACTGGGAAAAAAATCGCAGACTATAAACCACGGCTCTACATATAACCGTGGTTTATTGTTGATTTCTATAGACTTTATACCACGGTTTTAAGTAAAACTGTCATTTATAATGCACTATATACCACGGTTCAGACTCACAACCGTGGTATAAAGTCAGTGAATGTTCGCGGGAGAAGGGGTCTTAAACGACGGTTTCGACTCACAACCGTGGTTTTTTCGCTCACTTTAAACCACGGTTATGAACCGTCGTTTATCTCAATTTATGAATATACGACGCGAGCATAAACCATGGTTCCTAACCGTGGTATATAGGTAAAATAACCGTGGTTAAAAACATTTTTTCCACTAGTGATTCCAAAACGTGCAGATCTCAAAAAAATAGGGGGGATGGTCCAAACAGTGGTTCTCAAGGGGCAGGAAGTAGCAGTCAGTCTAAGGGAAAGAGGAAAAGGAAGTAGCTGCAATCGGGTGTTGGTGCTTGATTTAGCTTGTTTCTGGGATTTTTGGGGGGGAATAGAATCATAAGCTATGTACTTTTTGGATATTTTGGAGGTCTATGTACTTTTTTGGATATTTTGGATGTCTTTTGTGATGTAGGGTACGTTATGATAATCTATGTTTTTTGGGTATTTTGAAGGTCTTTAGTGATCTGGGTACTGTTGTCTATGAATTCAGTTTGGTGCAGTTACTGTAACTGTCGAACCCACTTGTTTCAATGCAGTAGTTAATATAAGTGTCATTTTCATAAAAAAATTCTTTGCTGTCGAACACACCTGCTGCTACAGCACATTCACTGTCTTAGTACAGTTTAACTACAATATAATGATGTTTTATGTTGTATTTAGTGCATATACAAGTTGCTGTTTCAGATTGGAATTTCTGGATACATTAAACATCGTCGTTTATGAATTCAAACTGCAGATTGGTCTGTTGTAACTAGCTATTTTAGTGTAGTATAAGTGCAGTTTAAATGATATTTCATTGTTGTATATGCTGCTTGCTGCCTCAGCCTGCACTCATCTGTTTAAGTGCAGATTAAAAATGATGTTTCACTGCTGTTAATGCCTTGGATACAAACTGTTGTTTCAGTTTCTTTAGTGCAGTTTAGGTACGGTTGCTAGTTGCATCATATTGCACTCATCTATTTAAGTGCATATTAAAACTGATGTTTCATTGCTGTTTAAGAAAATGGGAACTCATGCGCATAAATATTATACTTCATCAGAGAAGAAACAATTTACCAGAAACCAAATAAGTAGATTAATAACTGCATAACATAAGTAGCTTACAACACTAGAACTTGCACTTGGTTCTACAACACTAGAACTTGGACTTGGTTCTACAACACTAGAAATTACACCGGACTATTACACAAGGGAAATCCAAACAAAAAAGACTGCCAGTATTAATACAACAAAGGTTGCAGACACTATCTTTGTATTCTTCAGCTGCTCCAATTTAGTTGTCTCCATCTTTTCAAGTTTGGTTAGAAGACAGGTGTTCAAATTCTTTAAGTCCAGCAACACATGTTCAATGTCACCAATGCAGGAGTTCCTTTCAAGTCTTTTGAGGTCAGCATTTGGCAATGGATACTTCCGCGGGTTAATATCTTTCCACCATACAAAGAAGTTGCACTTTTTTGCTGCACAATTGTAAAATGGTGTGGCATAGTTTTTAGCAGTGTTGGCCACTTGTAGTTGAGCAATAAAGTTGTAGTGGCATTTCGGTTCACTCTTGGAGTTGGAGTTGAAACTATGCTCGCTTGAAGAAGACATTCTGCATAAAGCACAAAACAGAAATGCAAACTCATTTTTAACAGAAAAATACACTCATATCGGTCCTTATGGCCATCCTCATTGCTTTACAAAAAAAGGTTACGATTCTTAAAGCGCAATTTCATTAGCTATGGAGCAACTCTATCATAAACCGCTTCGACGCAATAAAGTGGAGCAATTACATGAAGGGCCGCTTCTACATAGACCTCTACGCATAAAGTCATAACCAATTCAGAAAAGGTCATTTTACTTGAAACATCAGTGAACCATCAGAAAAAAATGTTTGTACCAGATGCCAACTGCAACAGAAGCAACAAAGAGGAGAAATCAGAAGACAGATTCGCAAACCAGTGACGGTTACTGTGGGTATGAAATCCATCCCCAACAGTGGGTATGTAATCCCAAAATCTCCAACAATGCCACGGTAAACAACAGAACTCAAATCTCATAAATAATCAAATCTCATTCCGCAGGAACAATTTAGCCACACCAATACAGACCTTGCAACTAGATAGTTAGCCAAGCAATTTCACGGTATACAACAGACAGAGAGGAAAAAAGAGAACTATAGAAGCAGTAATCACACACTGCGCACAGAGAGAAGCAGCAATCGCACATAGAAGATAGAAGCAGCAATTGCTTAGAATCTTCCAATCTCAAGCAGCAGTATACCATAGACGATAGAAGCAGCAATCGCATACTACTATTAGAGAGAAAAACCAACAAACTTGCAAGCGAAACCCTAAGGCATCAGACAACAAAACCGTAAGGCATCAAAAATCAAAACCCTAAGGCATCAGAAATTGAAACCCTGGAAATCGAAATCCACGAACTTACAGTCCCGAGCAGCAATCGCGCACCACTAAGAGAGGAATCCCAACGAAGAGCAAAGAAAATCGAAGCAACAATGGAGAACGCAAGCAATGGAGTTCGTGAAAGTCTCCAGTGTGATACATAGTCACGTGAAATAGGATAAGTAGTTTGGTCAACGCAAGTGGCTCTGGTCAAAACTAACGACAGATGACATAATTAAGTAGTTTTGGTGACGGAGGATATATTTAAGTAACTTCATGGGTGGGCATTGTTAAATTTCAAACCTCATGGGTGGGCAGTGTAAAATCACTAAACCTCATGGGTGGGCAGTGTAATTTTTCCAAACAATAATGATTTTTTATCGATTACGGAGTTTGTTATCTAATTCACCACTTATTAGTTAATGAATCGTAATACCACTTTCAATGAATCATAATATCAAATTTAATGAATCATAACATCATGTTAGTGAATCATCAGTCACATATAAAAAGAAAATTTTTAAACAATAATACAACACAAAACAATATTTGGTACGTAAGAAAAAAAACATGATTCACCGCATAAGGTTTAAAATACACCGTACAACAATAATAATACATTACAAAACAATAATGATTTTTATCGGGTTCAAATTTGTAATCTAATTCACCAGTTATTAGTTAAATCATAATATCAATTTTAATGAATCATAATATTAAAACTAATGAATCATATAAGATTTTAGTGTATCATCATACACATGTAAAAATAGGTTTTTTTCAAAGTTGTCAAAACATATCCATGACTGGTCTTGTTTTGAAGAGTTTGAATTTAGATGAACGATGATATAATTTTTTTCATTTTGGACTTATATATTAAAAATTACAACTATTTAAAATTAACATAGTAAAAAGGTAGCCCAAACAGCAAAAAAGTCTCAGTCAGCTATTGACTGGGACTGCCATGTCACACGGGTCGCACAATAATCTGCACGAACTGCTCGTACAGTCAATTTTGCGACCAAGGGAAGGAATGTCACCAACAAAACTAATTTCCTAAGGATGATTGTTAGGCATAGAAACATATTGTTTACAATCTGGAGTTTTATCATATTAGTAAACATGTTGATCTTACCACTCGTGTGTTGAGTTGCACCGGTATCAAAGAGCCAATCATCATCATATTGATATGAATCAGTTTACTTCAACGAATGAAAGGGCTTAGAACTGATATTATTATTATTATTATTTAGAACTATACATGATAAACTGTAATTGTTGATAGCATTAGCTTTGTCTTCGGTCTTACAACTAGATTTTTGGGCATTTATTTTGGGCTGAGAAACGGAATACAATCAAGAAAAAGAATCACTTTGATTTTCTTAGATGTTTGTTTGTGCTGGTGAAATGAAAATGAATAATCACTCAATGGTTGTAGGTCAATGGATAACGATGATCAATTACTGTTCAACATCCACCAGTCACTGGTTGTTGATCATCGTTCAATGGTCATATATCACTATTAAAATCTCATTTTTTTAGTAGGGGTGGAATCAAGTCAGAGTGATTTGGGACAATATCATTCTCTTTCGCTTTTAAAAAAATGGCTAACGGCTAAACTGGATGCAGTTATGTTGGTCATTAAGTAGCTAGTTTATTTCCTATAAAATACAACTATTTCTTACCTATAAAATACAACTAGATGCAGTTATGTTGGTCATTTAGTGGCACTAGTTTGCATATCAGTGAGATAAAGTGGGGAGTTAACAAAAATAGAAACCTAATACTATCTCTGTCCCGTCATAAGTGTCCTGTTTGTTTTTTGGTACGTTTTTTCACTTCAATATTAAACATATAAGATAAAATAATTTTTAAAAATTAAGTTGTATAATATATAGTTTTTGACATAAGGATTCTATTGTAAAAATATATTATTTTACAAGTTAAATATTGAAGTCAAACGATCCATCCAAATAGTAAAGTGGACAGTCAACTTGGGACGGAGGAGCAGTAAAAGAACCATACTCCCTCCGTCCCACCTTGACTGTCCTATTTACTATTTGGACATGTCGTTTGACTTCAATTTTTAACATATAAGATAAATTAATTTTGAAAATTTAAGTTTTGCATATGATTCCTTACATGATAAACTATATAATACAAATTTTAGTTTTATAAAATTATTTTACCTTGTATGTTTAATATTGAGGTGGAAAAACGTGCCAAAAAGCAAACAAGACACTTATGACGGAACGGAGGTAGTAGTAACGAACTGGGAATATAGTATTCTGCTGACTAAAAAACATAAATTTTCGCCTCCTGGGGTTACAAGAAAGTTGAGAGCACCCGTACAACTGGTACTCCCAAATATTCATTCATCCCATGAAATGAAATACGTTCAATCCCTCCTCAAAAAGCTAGATCAAAAAATAATTAAATTACATGGATAAATGAATTAATATGTGGATATGCACTTGGTTTACGAACTGGAGATCATAAAATTAAGTTTCCAAGCTCCTAAATACAGAACTTGTTTTACTACAATCAAACCTTCTTCTCTCCGTGAGTTGTCCGAAAAAACTTGTAGATCAACGTATCATCGTCTCTTCATCTCTCTTTCTTCTCCGCTGTCTTCACCGCCACAGCGCCGGTCTCGATCTTCCCTGGAACTGAGTGCCTCCGAATCCCACTGGTCGGGACAGAAGGCTGCTTTTTTTTCGCCGGAGTAGCATTGACGGCGGGCTGCCCTCCTCCCACTTTCTTCTCCATCGATGCCTCAACCGGGCGTCCCACCTTGGCATTGGGCTTCTGTGACTTGTCAAGGCTCTCGTCGTCCTTCAATGATGAACCGGAAATGCTGTGCCTCCTGTAACGACGGTCACTGCTCCTTGTGCTCTTGGAGCCCTCTTCGCTGGCGACGCCTTTACTCCCAGGTCCTGCTGGCTTACTACCCTTAATGGGCGTCCTCGGAGATGATACCCGAGAAGCGGTGGTGGTATGGCTCTGTGATGGTCGAGTAAGTCTCCTAGGAACTGCTGCGGAGGGTTTGTTAATGGATTTTGGACTCGAAAGGGTGCGTGTCATAGCATTTTTAGAGGAGGGGATTGCTGCAGTTCGTTGAAATCCTGGTCGTTCATGCTGCGAGTCTCCCATGGCCGAGCTGCCATCCATCTCTCCAACCAGCTCCATCCCCAATGTGGGCTGTTTGTGTCGGTAGAGGTTGGATTCAATGCTTTTGAGTTCAACCTCGATTTCTGCAGTGAAAAAGAAAAGGTATTGTTTTCTTGATCAAGTGAGGTCATACCATAGAACATGATTAAACCAATTGCTTCATTTCTCATGTGCTTCCAGACAATCCACCACTTCTTTCACCAAACTTCGAGGGATACGGTCGTGAATTTCAGATACTTCTTGTTGAGGGGAAATTCACTGTAATCCGTGAGAATTAGATTGTAATGTAAAGAGATACTACCTGGCGTGAATAGGCATAGGCCAGAGCTTTTTCACGTCTCAAAGCTGCTTCTTGCTTGTATTGAAGCTTTGCTTCGATCTGCTCTTTGGATTTCCCGCTTAAATCCCAGTCTTCTCCTGACTGTAAACACTGAGAACCGTTGGTTGGCATCAGCTGGCATTTCAAAGAGAAAAATCCATAAGTTAACATCAATTGATGTTTATCTGGGACACCAAATAACTCATAACCCAACTAAAATTGCTTCTTCAAAATCTGAACATCCACATATTTGAAACCTGAATCAGGTTCAAAGTGCACGGCTAAATTTCAACAGAAAATAACATTTGGCAACTATACCCCTTAGCAAACAACCTAAGCGCAGCTTATTTCAATCGTGAACTTACAAAAATAACAACTAGATCGACGCAACTCCTTCATGGTGCCCTAAAGGATACCTCAAAATATTTGTTTCAGTTATGGTGGAAGATAAGGCAACATCTCAAGTATAGATGATAATATCACCCCGAACAGAGTAGCTAATGGTACATTATAAAATCCTACCTATTGTAAATAAAGTTACCCACTAGAATGCAAAAGCAAATTCTTACTACATCCGTCCCATAAGTGTCTTGTTTGCTTTTTAGCACGTTTTTCCACCTCAATATTAAACATATAAAGTAAAATAATTTTATAAAACTAAATTTTGTATTATATAGTTTATCATGTAAGGAATCATCTGCAAAACTTAAATTTTCAAAATAAATTTAACTTATATGTTAAAATTGAAGTCAAATGACATATCCAAATAGTAAATAGGACGGTCAAGGTGGGACGGAGGGAGTATATAACAAGATAGACTGCTCTTATAAAAAAAAGATAGACTGCTACTCACTCTTGACTTTTCATGTTCTTTCTCCTGCTTCTGTTGAAGCTGCCTTTGAAGAGCCTGATTCTCTTCAGACATCCGAATTCTGCGAGCATAAATCTGAGACTGCAATCGGGCAAGATTTTGCATGCATTTCAAGGTGGATTCAGTCTGCCGCTTGACAGACTGCCCTTCAATTAGTGCTTTTAGCCTCTCAAGCCCTCTTAAGGCCTTCAGTGCCCTCCTTGCCTAAAAGGAGGACAAATGGATATTTAGTACAAATATGGAATCATCTTACGCTCTCACAGCACCTCAGCTGCCTTTGGTGTGTAAGCTCATTATACATGCATCAACAACAAGTGAAAAAATAGAAGGTTTCAAAATATCACTGAGCAGCAACAAAGTGATCCTGAATGTGTCATTTAGTAAAGAGTTCTGGTATTGGTAGACGACCAAGATTCATTCGACACTTTTATATATTTATGGTATGTCTTCTCTAAAAATATGGTCAACACTCCAACTGAATAATCATGTGAAGTTAAACGTGACCATAAAAACCACTCAAATGCATATTTGAAATCAGAAACAGACTACAAAAAATATATATGAAAGAGGAACTAAACCGGCTCCATTAGATGATAGCAAACAAGGGCAATATCCAAATAAAAAATATGGAACAATCCTCATAAGCAGGGACAAAAGAAATCAATCATACCAAGTACCCTCGATAGGCTGTTTGGATCTTAATTGCAGCCAACTCCTCCCTGGATTTCCCTGAATAACGAGGAATACTCGTCAAACGAATGACCTCCGCAGCAGCCTGGGCCGCAGCCATAGCTGCCTGAGCAGCAGCAAGTGCCACTGAGTGAGCATGCATTGCAGCGTCATTGTCTGCAACACTCGGCTTCGTGTCCTCAACAGGTTCAGGGGGAGGAGGCAGAGGAAGGGAAGAAGGCGATGGGGAAACTTCTTTGTCTCTTCTGAAGGAGTAACAGCGACTGCATCTTGGCTCTTTTCCCTGTCGAACCACTTCTTGGATTTATGGTTTTTCTGAACAGACAACAGAGGATCAGAATGCTTCAGCCATTCGTTGTCACTTGTCAGACACATTGAATGTGATCGGATGAAATGCAATTAAATCGTTTGAGAAGGTAAGTAGATCCTAACCTGGTGATCTTTCTTATCCTTGGACTCGGGGCTCAGCACCTTCCTCACAGCAGAGAACCAACCCCCTCGTTTCCCCATTCTGCAAGAAGCTTTAACTCGACAATGATAGCTCTGAAAATTTTCGTTTTTGCGGTGTCTGTTACATGAAATCACCGGAAATATTAAGCAGTAAATTGCGTACGACGAGAAACATTGGGTATTACAATTTGCAATCTATGGCGAGGATATTCGATCATGTGTAAAAATGATCAAGATTAATGACATTCTACGATGGAAAAAATTAAGTGATGAAATCGCTCTCGTACAATGTTCCTCCGACCTGATAAAAAATCTGAAGAACAATATTTTTAAACTCTCGGTAGGAGACCGTTAGATCACCTGTAATTCTCTCAATCCGTAGACATTAAAGGAGAAATACACCAATTGAACAGAGCGACGAGGTGATGAACAAGAAGAATTCAGTGGAATGCAACGAATTAATATTCAGTCCCGAGGTCGAACAACACTAATGCGGTTATACGTATTAAAAAATGATCAAATCTAAACTGCCAGGGGAATGCAGATTTGGTAATCTTTTTCCATATACCTTGGGAATCAATCTGGCAGACGGAACTTAGTTCAAATCCCCAAGCGTCGTCGCTATGGTCACGACGTCATGATCTCTTCACGTGGAATAAAGGGGGTGGGCTCAAGGAGAGCAAGGAGTTGGTTAACAGAAGCCGTGCTTTATTTCTTCTCTTTTTGGCAAGAAATGAACAACTAGCCCAAATCTTGCCGAAGAGAAAAAAGAAAATTGACCGGAGAATTAAGGGAAGGATCGGAGATTAGCGAGCGGCGGTGAATAGTGGGCGAGGGAGAGAAGAGAGGGAGATACGATAGAGAAGGCGGGGAGATAGAAACGAGCTATTCTTTATTTGTAGCAGGGATCTGCCTCATGGGAAAAATGTAGGTCGTTGAATTGAACGAACAAAATTTTGTTTTTAACTTCTTTTTCGTGTGTGGGATTTTCCCTATATGTGAATATAAGGTTGCCTAAAAAAGGTTGATTTTTCGGTTGTCTTTCTCAATCATTTTTCTCGTCTTTCTAACGGAATATCCCTCCATCCAAGTTGTGGAAACGCGGAACTTCTCCATGAAGGGTAATTACAGCAACATTCTTCGTAAATCAAAATCTGCTTACATAAACTTGATCCTTTTGTGCCCTATGCTCAAGCAAGGTAGTAAAAAGCTTAGGCCCCATTCTTTTGCATTTTAGAAGCTGGAAGCTGATAGCTGATACAAGCTTATATAGACTGATGATTGATTTCAAAACTAGATGATTGTGTTAAAATCAATATAAGTTGCTTTTTTTGTATTAAAGTTTTTGAACTGATCAACCAACTGATAATGTGACTGACAATGCGTAAACCAACTGATAATGCGACTGATAATGTGTAAACCAACTGATTAACTAACTGATAATACTGTTTTGAATAAGCTTCATGGGTAGATGGTATCTAATCTACAATACACCCAAAAGAATAGGTTGAGCTGATCGTCCCAACTGATAATACATAGACCAGCTGAAACTTTGACAAAAGAATGGGGCCTTAATCCAACGCTGACATCTGAATTGGTAGAAGGAGTAAGAGATCAGTTGGTTTTTGAATCTTTCGATCTTTATTTTTTTTATCATAGGCGCCGTTCGACGACCACGATTCATTTTTTCAGAAAATAAAGGTGACAAGTGTTAGCTTGTCATTGGAGTAAACTAACCCACATGTATACTTGGCAGAGTGGTATTAGTTAACCACACAAAGATTAAAGCAAACGCAGCATATGCTGCGTTCACTCGCCGCCTCCGAACGGCCTCATAACCTGTCACACATGGCTTGTGTGATTTACCCAGTCGACGTGGTTGTAGTGCATGTTACATGTGGGTTCACCTAAAAAACAACATAGATCATTCACTCATTAATCATAGCAAGTACATCAGGTGGAATTGTTCCATAAGAGTTCTTCTTTACAACCTCTACCATGGTTAGCCAAAATATGTGTTGAGATATTTCTATCTCTACCAACAAAAAGAAAGTCCAGTTTTACAAAAACTTTCCTAAGCTCCTTTACATCCTCCAAAACAACTAACACATTAAAATCCAAGTCACCCCCTTTAGACAATCATTCATAAAATTTACGATTGATAAACTATCCATGTACACCACTACAGTATTGATGTTAGCCCTGCACAAAAGCTTCAAACCAAAAGCCAATGTTTTCGCCTCTGTCACCAAAGGAGAGGTAGCCTGCCAGCCACCACTTACTCCCGCATATATAGCTCGAACACACAGTGGCGGAGCTATGTGCTCCATTGGGTGGGCTTGGCCCCCCCAAATAAAAAAAAAATCAATTGAAAAATATTTATAATATAAGATGTTTTATACTTATGCCCCTCTAATATTTGTACATGGCCCCTCCGATTTTCACAGGCTGGCTCCGCCCCTGCGAACACACCCCGCTCCATCCTTGCACATTGCACCTGAACCCCAACTACCATCCATGCCTACACTCCCATCCACATGAAAAGTAGTAACTCCCGCATCTGGCATAGAGGGCAAGCAAGGATTGAGCCATCTGAGCACCCCACATTGCATCCCTTGCCTTGCCATTTAGAACCATACATCTTGAAAACCAGATCTTCTATAAGAGCAGCAAAATATATTAGTCAAAGAGTGGATAGGCTCATTCAGACAAAAGAAAAGCAGCCAATCTCTGAATTCTAAATCTGTAACAATAGAAAGAGGCTACGCTAGATCATTTGAAACCCGCAAATCTTGCACCTTAGATAGAGCAGTTCAAGAAAATATGGGGTAACTCCTCGACCTCCCCACATATACTGCACACGTAGCTATCATCCAAGTAAAAATTTTGACCCTAGGAGGAAGCTCACATCTCCTGATCTTCCACATCACTCTTCCTATTTTATCCTCTTTAGAAATAGATGCAACATCGTTACAAAGACCAGACAAAATAAGGTAATAGGCAGATTTTACTGTGAAACATCGATTCTTTGTAAGCCCCCAACCCCAACTATCACTTCTATCCCTCATCCCAAGTTGCATGGCGAGAATAAGATCGGCATCTTCCTTAGTAAACCACCTTCAAATCAGATCCTCCCTCCAAACTATATTGTCATTATCAATTAACTCTAAAACCTTGCCATTTAGCTTTAAAGGTAGGGGGACTCCATTAACCAAAGCCCAACCCCCTGGTTTACCAATGATCCAACTGTCTGGTCTAGGAGTAGCGGTCGTGGATTCACACGTATAAAAAAAAAGTATACTAAACAAATGGAACCATACTAGTGTAGTTTGTGGAGATACGAAATCTCACCCCACCCATTTTATCACCTATATGGAGACGGCGTATGGATCCCAAGATCCACCTTTTCTCATTTACTATATTTACTTTATTTCTATTTTATTTCAGTAGATAGGGATCCAGTTGTATCCTACGTAAGTGTTGGTGCGTACATACATGGGTTCTATTTAGATTCAAAATGGTACATAAAACAACCAAAACAAAAATAGCAACAAATATATCAAAATAAAGAGATCAAAAATCCCATTATCAATACTTTTGAAATACTTATCAAATCCCGAACTTAACCGCCCAATCTTTCTTTTGGTAGTTACTACTTGTTCTCGTACCCTAGCATTAGTTCCATTAGATTAAATTCTTCTCTAACATCATTGGCTACACAAAACTTCCACTCTAAGGGTTGCGTTCCGCATCAATATTTGTGGTAGTTTTGTGGTTGTTTTGATCTGGTTGTTTTGGTTGGTTGTTTTGTGGTAGTTTTGCTGGTTGTTTTGTGGTTGTTTTGAAAACTAGTGTTCGACAGGCGGCTGTTTTGTCTGACTGTTTTGAATAAGTTAGTTTTATGCAGTGTTTTACCGTTTTCGTTGTTATAATTAAAATGTTTATATTACATTTTAAAATAATTTTTTTTAATAAAGTTAAAATATATGTAGATATTCAATTATAACCTTTAATAATTAATATTCTTTATTAATATTTTAGTGACAATTAATTTATAATATGTATACATATTAATTTATAAATAAAGTTTTTACATATATTTGAAAAAATAAAGAAATAAACCATTGTATTTAGAACAAATATATTAGATGTTATATATAAAAATATAATTTTGTGGATTATATATTAGTATTTAATATAAAATTTCAAATGTATTAATACTTAAAATTATTTTAATTTTCAATGAAATAAATAATATCATTGAAATGAAAAAGCAATTCTTTCTAATAATAAAATAATTGATTGTAAGCGAATATATATGTACAGATATCACTTATTATTTTATTATTATATATTGTTTAATTTTTGATAAAATATTTATTTTAAACATATATTTGTAGTTAAAACAATATATTCTATTTAATTAAATATTACTTAATGAAATTCAGAAACATAAATTTAAATTTAATACTGGATATGCCAAGAAAATAACGTATATTAGCATATAAAATTATTTTTTAATGATTACACACAGTATAAAACATATAATAACTTTGACATACTAATAAACCATAATAGTTTGTGCAAACAGTTTTGTAATTAATCATTACTTAGCAAGTTGAATACTTATCATTGATATTTCTGAAATATACTACAAATATTTTGTACTCTAATAATTTTGATATAATTGAAAGTTTACATCGTAATTATTATTAGTTTGCTCTTTTCCTTGTAGAATATTTTATTAGAATTGATAGATAGTAATAGTTTTAAGAGACTATTTGTCTGTATCTGAATAAACAATTTAGAAAAACACTACTAGTTTAAAACTATTGTTCTATATTATTTTCATTAATTTATAATTTATATACCAATCTTTATAAAAAAAACTATAAATAAAAAAGGGAAAATAAACTAATTTATATTATATTAATCTATATATTTCAATTTTAATTTAATTTTGTGTCAAATTTAATATATAATATCATTTTTAAAATATAATTACAAATATTGAAAATTTAAATTAATTTATTAAAAATTAATTTTAAATATTAATTAATATTATTAAAATATTCTCGCCCCCTTCATTACAGTTTTTTGGCTCCGCCTCTGTTTACAGTATTCATTATATTTGCAGTATAAATTGTTGGTTGTTTTGTGGTTGTTTTGTGCTGGTATATTTGTGGCTGTTTTGAAAATTGTTGTTTGGAGGTGGCGGTTTGGCATTTTTTGTCAAAAATGTCAAACTCAAAAATGCCACATTTATACCACAGATATGTTGTGACTAAACGCAGCCAAGGTCGATTGTTGAAAGGGAAGAATGAAAGGAAACTGAGGCTTAAACATTAATATAATGAATTTATGGAACAAGGTAAGAAGAAGGCCTAAGATGACTAAAGGAAAGAATGAAATAACTTCCCTCATTATATGTAAAAAAATGAACTCCCCTATCCTAACTCGTCAAACTTTAATACACAAATTATGGAGCTACTTCCTAGAGATATATTTTAGTTTAACATTTTTTGCCAGATAAAACAATCACTTGGTCATAAGATTGAGTGTTACTCCCTTGCGGTTTGAAGTGCCACCTGCAAGGGGGATTGAAATGATAGCTCTATGAAGTGATTGTTTGTGAGCGGTTTAGTAAAGAGATTTGTGATTTGATATGAGCTTGGTAGGAACTGGACTTCAAGACTCCTATTTGCAATACACTCAATTTGGATATGCTTTGCACGGATGTGCATTACGGAATTGGACGTAAGGAAGGTGGCTCTTATGTTGTCACAATGCAGAACTGGTGCTCGAGCAAGGTAAAGTCCCATTTCATCCATTAGATTTTGCAACCAAATGGTTTATACTGCTGTGTTAGCTAATCCTTTGCACTCTGCTTTGGTAGATGAGCGTGAGATAGAGTGTTGTTTCTTGGCGCTCCACGAGTTGAGATGATTATTAAGGAATATGGCATATCAAAGACAGCTCTAGATTTGTTTGAGGTACCTTAAAATTATCTTTACCCCTTACCAGTGTACTTGTCTTGGTGTTTGCATGAATTGGCACACCTTATTTACAGCAAATTCTATGTGGGTTCTTGTTAAAGATAGATATTTAAGGCCTTCAGTAATGCTTCTATAAAAATAAAATTATCAAATAGGGGCGGGGGTGATTCTATTGAATGGAAATTGTTTGTGGTAGATGTAGGATTTGATATTGGCTTGGTTGTTGTCATTCCCGCTCATTGAATAAGTTTATCTATGTATTTGGTTTGATGCAAATGGTGGTCACGGGTCCGGTTCCACCGGTTCCGGTTCCATCGGTTCCGGTTCCAGAAAATATGTATTCGTATTCGGAACCGGTCTGGGCGGTTCCGGTTCTGAAATCTGGATTCGCTTCGGATTCGGTCAAAAAACCGGTTCCGGTTCTGATCGGTTTCGACCGGTTCTAGAGCGGTTCCGGAAAGATTCGATCGGCTCCCGTTGCTTCGTTTTAGCTCAATTTGAGATCCGTTTGAGCCACACGTTGCTCTTTTCACCCACTTTACCCCTAGATAGGTTATTCTTCAAGTTTATAATCTTAAATATGTAAGAAACAAAGACTTAGGAATTTATTGAATTTACAAAAATAAGGAACAAAGAGAATTTTATTATATGATTCACGGCCTCATTAAAACCTTATTAGGTAAAAACCCATTGGAAAAACCCTAATAAGGAAAAAGAGTACAGCTACTAAGAGGTTACATGATTTCAATTTGCAAGTCTTAAAAAAAAGATTACATGGAAAAAAAGTAATACTAAATTACTAATACATTCTAAAATATTACAAGATAGAACTCCTAAGTGGTGTTATCCCCATTCATCTCATACCAATCATCATGTTGGCCTTCATAATGCAATGCGCGTGCTTGGGATCTAAGCTCGGCTAAGTCCCAATCATACTTCTCAACACAAACCTTGATTGAGTCCGTGTGCAAGACCCAAAACGACGTCGTTTTGACCCGAGACCCTACGGTAACTTCAACCGGTTTCGGGGTGGTTCTGGTTCCGGTTCCGAATCCGACGACGGTTCCAGGCGGTTCCGGTTCCGGGCCGGTTCGGGCCCTGAATCTCAAAACATGTATTCGTATTCGGAACCGGCTGAGGTGGTTCGGTTCCGGTTCCGGTTCCCACCGGTTCCCGGCCGGTTCCGGTTCCAATCGGTTCCGGGTAGAACCGGACCCGATGGCCACCATTAGATGCAATGTGGTTTTTGTTTCTGATTATTGTATAGAGACCCCTGGGAATAGTTGATAGGACTCATGTTTTTTTGAGGAATTTTTTATAGAGGTAGTGTGTGAGTTTCTGTATGAGACTTGGTGTAGATGTTGTGAGTAAGACGTCATCCACATAGACAAGTAGATATGCTAGGTCAATGTGGTATTTGAATATAAAAGAGAATAATCTGACTTTGAGGGTGGAAACCTATCTCAATAAGGAATGAACTCAGAGTAGAATACCACATTCTTGGTGACTGTTTGAGTCCATAAAGGACCTATATAGTTTGCACAGATGATTGGGTTAATCAATGTTGATAACTCCCAGGGTTATTTGATGTAAACATCTTCTTCTATGGTTCCATGTAAAAAGGCATTTTGAACATCTAAATGATGAATTTTCCACTTGTATGATGTAGCAATAGAAAAGACCGACCCGAGTTGATGTCTAGCCTCTAGGCTATAGGTTTTAGAGTAGTCTTGTTGTTTTGTTTGATTGAAACCTTGTGTCACCAATCATTGTCTTTCTTCTTCAGAGTGATCCATCAGAGTTTCTTTTTGTCTTTAGAATTCATTTCACCCCCTAGCACAGTGTATGAAGGATCATAGGGAACCAATGACTATGTATTAGTTTGTTATGAGGCTTGATATTCCCGCTGAATTGCTAGAAACCATTTTTGGTATTTAACAACCTCTTTGAATCTTGGTTCTTTGGGAAAAACGACATAAGCAAAGGTGGTGTTTACTTGAAGCCAAGGGAGAGTGCCATCACTTCGTATTTTGGACTTAAGAGTTTGATTATTTGCTCTTGTTCACATGGGGTGTGTGTTTAGGGGTATGTGAGTGGGTGAGGGATGTAATGAAGAGTTTGAATAGGAGTGTGTGGGAGTTTGATTATTGTTGATGCCACAGGATGATTGGGAAGATGAAAAGGATTGATTTTGTAACTAATTTGAGAAATTATGGGAGTTTTGTGATAGGCATGGGGGTAAAATGGTAATGATGTAGTAGTTTAAGAGAGTTTGAAGTGAAGGGGGAAAGTGAGGTATTAGATCTGGAATATAGCATCCTATGAATTGGTTGGTGTTGGATGAGTTGTGTGGGCATTGGCTGGTCTAGTGGATTTGGAGATGGTATAACAAATGAGGGGTTCAAGAGAAGAAGGGGTGGGTATGGGTTGGTTGTTGCTGATATGGGTATTTGATGTCGTGGGGACATGGGAAATCATCTTCATTGAAAACTATTGTTGTGCAAACATATATAGATATATGTGCAAGGTGTAAACTATGGGCAAATGCACTCAATCGATGTAGTACAATAAGTGTCATATCCACAAGAAAATTGGTTACTATCTCCCTAGTTTCGATATTTAGTGAAATTAAAAGCGGTAAATGAGGGGTTTAAACAATGGTGGAAAGCTTAGTTGTTCAAGTCACCACAATAAGAAGAATGAAGATGAACAAGTAAATTGAAATGTGGTTTTAACTTATTGGATGGAAATGTATTCTAGGATAGTAGTAATCACCTAAATTCAGCACACTTACTCCTAATTTCACTCCACTATAGTTGTCTATTAGAACCAGTGTAATGAATTTCCAAATCATGGACAAGTCAAATCTGACTTAGCAAATTTCACCTCTTTAATCAAGTTGGGTTCAAGTCACTAAATTCTAAATAGCATTAATCAAGTTCATAACAATAGCCATAAATTTCACCAAATAATCAAGATAGCAAAACCTAGGATCTCTCTCTCTCTCTCTCTCTCTCTCTCTCTCTTCTCTCTCTCTCTTGGTCACAATCCCTAACTTATATTCATATGTTACTAGAAACCACCATAAATGCCATAAATGATCAAGCTAAAGCATTAAATACGCATAGGAAACTAGAAAACAACTATACTAAGTGAAGTTAGGTATTACAAGCATGTTTGAGGATTTAGGGTCACAACCCCAATCCTAAGATACAAAATGAGACTGCTAAAGCATTGGGAAGTAAAGGAGGGTAAAAGAGTGAGAAATAGCCATTAATGAGGTAGTGAGGCTTTGATGGAGGTGATTTATCCTCATTCTTCTTCTTCTTCTTTCTCTTATTTCCCTTTATTTTCCTCTTTCATTTGCTCTGTTGTGAGTCCTCTGTCATGAATGAGTGAATGAATCAATTTGATTCTTCATTTCCTATTTTAAGTCGTGTGATTTGCTAAGTCTGGGGACTGGTCCGGGTATGTGTCCGGCTCTATATACCCGGACCAGACTAATGTGGCTTATTCTGAACGTTACCTTTGGTGCGCTGATAATAAGTGCGATATATATATACTTTTAAGGCTCTAAAAACACCTATTAATTATTCGCAGTAGTTTGAGCAATATTTCTCATTTATCATGTGTTTTTCCTATGATTTATGTTTAGATAAGAAATGATGCATATTATGTGTCAAATGTAGGTCAAAGTCATATAATTACATCTTCATTGCTCAAGGATTACAATGCAACAAACGGTGAGCAAATCGAAAAAAAAACACAAAACATGGAGACCCTGTTAAAGTTGTGTCTGGACATGCATCTAGATATACATATACAAACAACTAACGAAAAAAACAAAATATCAGTCCAAATATGTGTCCGGATATACTAATTCGGACACATGCCAAAAGTTTCCATACTCACGGTACTAATCGTTTACACAGCAGAGATGATCTCCACATCATAATTACCTAATTAGACCTTCATTAACTAACATTGGGAGGAGAAATCAATCACGATTCATCACCACCACACTCATGATTATTCACGCTGCTGCAACTCATACACATCATCATTTACTTTTCATCAACGTTGAAAAAAGCTGCACACTCATGATGGCCACATGATTAAACAGAAATAGATTCACTCACGTACATGGGAATGAATTTCATGACGACTTACACATTAATCACTCACAATCGATACAACACATCTGTACGCCGTATTTTAGAAAATAAAATAGGAGAATTTTTTTGCTGCTAGTATAAAGGAGAGATTATGGCTACAGATCGAGTATGCTATTCTCACGATACGCCTCCACACCAGGGGCTTCGGCCTCTCTTTATTCCCACACAACAAACATCACAATTCTTCCATTGACAACACACCACACCTCAGGCGGAGCAGGGATTCATAGGAAGCTTTCATACCAGATTTTTCTCTATCCTTCTTCATAATTTGTTTAATGTCTTCCTCTGTTGTTTTTCATGTTTTTAGATTTATGTTATAGTAGTTAGATAGGCTCCTTAGGTTGGGGTTGCAAACTAGATCTTTTTAGATTTATTTGTAGTCTTTTTACTGATTTTATTAATGCAATAGTTCTTCATGCGCTTTGATTTTTTAGCTAATTATCAAAGTAATATTTGTAGTTTTCTAATCAACATGCGAGAGCTGAGTGATGAGTGTTTAAATGAGCATGTTTTAGAGGTGTATTTCATATATTTTATCAACACTTTTCATGCTCATTTCTCCCCTCTAGCTAGTTTTCCTCTACTTTTGTGTTTATTAGTGTTTTACACAATTGTTGCTGAATCAGGAAGAATAGCATATCTAGGAATAAAGTAGACGAAAAGACAAACGTGTGGGTGCAAACGGATCCAAAATCAGAGCTAAAACGAAGAAGATACAACGTTTTGAAGATTAGCCTGCCCATAGACCGACCCAAGGTGGGTCGGTTGGACTTAAAAACACGCCCGAAATTGCTACTGACTCCAACCGATCCTAGGATCGGTCGGGTCAAAAAATTTCCCAGGTCTACATTTTTAAAAGCATAAAAAGAAGGAGAGAGAGGAGTTCGAACCCAGAGCAAAGGCGACGCCAAAGGAAGAAAGGAGAAGAAGAAGAAGAAGAAGAAGAAAGGCGAAAGAAGAAGAAGAGGAGAAGAAGAAGGAGAAGAAGAATAAGGAGAAGAAGAAGAAAGAAAAAGAAGAAGAAGAAAAGAAGAAGGAAAGGAGGAAGACCCACCCTCATTGAAGCTCCCAAGCTCCATTAATGGCCATTTCTTTCTCTTCTCTCCCTTCTTTACTCTCAACGGTTGTTTGAACTCTTGTACACCTTGGGATAGGGTTTCTCCTCTAAATCCCCAAATTGCTTTTGTAAACCTAACTCATCTTTTATAGTTGTTTTCTCCTCATCAATTCTTAATTAATGATTTAGATTTGATCTCCTATTGCATTTATTGTGATTCTTGCGAATTTATATCTCGAGCTTGGGATTAGAAAAATTGGGGATGAACCCTATGTAACACCCCTCTCAATAATCACGATATAATCTCTCACGTAGCAATAAATAAAACGTCTCGCAGCGGAAAAACAAATAACAATTACAAAACTCACTCGGGTGTCACCGGCCGTTACTCGCCCATGCGAGCAACGCAGCCAAACTACATCCAACTTCCAATACAAATAAACTGCTAACCGTAGTGATAACGAGAAACTCCTATACATCATACTAAGTCCATAAACCATAAACATCGACAAGTGAGTGTCTACCCAATCCTGAATACACAACCTTACCATAATACAATTCACCATCCTCATTGCTATACAACATCTCCAAGTGTGGTGACAAAAGTAACACTCAAATTACCCTGTTCCTGCTCTTCAGCTCCGACAATGATCAACAACCTGTAATGGTGTAGTATCAGCGATAGACGCTGAGTATGCCAGGCCTGGACCCTAATGGTCACTTGTCATTTTAACCATCTTATTATTAGATTGGTTTCATGCTTTTCCCTTTTACAGTTATAATCAAAACTGAAGCATAAATGTATAATATTCATAATCAACCATCCAAATATCCATAACATTTAACCATCCATCCAATCCAAACATTCATTTATTATTCCATACAACATTTATATATCGAACGTATCGAGTAATAACAATATAATGTACAATGTACATTCGCCGTAGCGTACAGTTTTCATATTTAATTTACCTTAGCCTTGTAGGCTCCATCCAACCATCAACACACAATAAAATAACCACAAGTATAACCAATGAACAACAAAGCGAAACAACGAGAATAATAAACAAGTATTAAGTCTCGTCCAAGGTATTGTTCGCCACTGTATAAGTCTCAATTGTTTTAGTTGTTCAGTTATACCTAGTGACAATGTCTCGTTAAAACGACATGTCTCTAGTTACCCATATATTATGGCGGGTCACCCACGGCAGTAGCCACTCCAACGGTAGAGTCTCCGACCAACGAGCCATTCTAGCTCACGGGAAATTTTCTTGATACTTACGGACCCGTACGCGGACATCCTGGTATCGTTTTTGTGATCACAGCGCGCACCAAGAGCCACATCCTCTTGGCTTTACTTCCATTCCATTAATTAATTAATTATACCATCGCATCGCATTACCAAATTTTCTAACACAGCAGACTAAGGTCATTAGTCCAATCCGGAGTCTGTAAACTCGGGATCCAGTGTTAGATACGAGAGCGGCGTATAGAAAGGCCAATGCTCCGTATAAAAGTCTCAGATAATATGTATATGTTATTATCATAGTGCTACAACGTTTTACTTACGTTCCTTATATTTCATATAAGATAGCACCATAGCCGCTAGTTCGTTTTATATATATAGGTTCATATATACGAACCAATACTGTTAACTCAACAACAGTAAATAATAAGCAGCTATAACATACAATTCATGCATATTAATTAACACATTCAGACAAACAATCTTATCACAGATCACACAGATGTCTGAACTGAGGAAGTCCTCGGAGACAATCAAAGACTCATAACAACATACAAGTTATATCAACCAAATCCGAGCCCAAGGAGCAACCTTAGGACAACTCGGATCAAACCCCTTTACATACCGTTCACCCTGATTGTATTACGGTGGAGTATGAATCAGCAAGATCCTATGCTCCGTGTAGTCCGCTAGCTCGTCAAGCGTCCTTGTCAGAAGTATACTCTAAACGGTAATAAAACTATAAGTCAGTCTCCATGACTAACTACATCCGGTATTTCCGAATAATAAGCAACCCCGACAGTTCACCCCTGTTTTCTACAGTTGTTGTTACGGGTTCTCTAAAACAGTCGGTTTTGTTACTTAAAACTCATACGTCATACTTTTCAACTGTTAAGTTTAATTCGTCGTATTTCTTTTAAATCTTATCCACCATCTAGTTTAGGTACATAACCTATAGTTGCATGTATGCATGCATGATTATTTTATATTGTATTATTTTTTTTCCATATTGTATTATTTTTTCCATATTGTATTATTTTCCCACCATTCCTTATCATACCATGTATATTATCTTTAGCAAATAGTATTTGCATCCCAAAACTCATAACATATAGTTGTAACTATATTTTTTTTTATAACCACCACCATTAAATCATATGGTTTATTCCATAACACCTTAGTTTATAAATCCCATTTATTTATAGTTTGTCACATTATTTTATGTGAGTACCCTTCCTTATATTAATTCCATTAAACCACCTTAATACCATATAATTGTCATAACATTTATGACATTGTAGACCATAGTCTAAAATTCATTTTCCAACTCTTATTAACTCGGTATAGCCCTTAACTTAATTTAAATTCCGTTTTGACCACATAACATTATGAAATGTTATACCACATTCTAATATCATTTGATATGATATTTTTATTCCCTTTAATTTATTCCTATAGTTTTATACAAGACTATTGTATATTGCCTCATAGGCATATATTAAACCTTATACTTTTCCTTAAACCATAATTTCCTTTATTTACAAAATCACCCCTTTCTTTTTACCATGTTATATATTCCATTTAATATAACATTTCTAACTTATAAAAGAGCATAACCTATGGTTATTTTTGTAAATTCCGAACAGCCCTTGTGCTATTCTATAATTGCCATTTGGCCCTATTTATAACATATAGTTTTACCATATCATTAAAATCATATCTATACACATATCTCAATAGACACTCTTATATAATTCTAAAAATCTCCAAATTTTACCAAAGGGTTATAAATATTATTAACCCATATACTCTTGGTATTTACCATTCCACCATCTATTTTTCTCCAAAGTGTCATAATGACATAATAACTATATATTATACATATATAGTTTATTTTAATTCCAAAAACAACCCAATAAATTCCTAAAAACTCCTAGTAGCCCATGGGTGTTTTAAAATGCCATTGTACACCCTTTATTTTGGTAATAACATATTTACCACATATGTTATAAAAATGTTACCATTAAATACATACTTATTATAAAACCTTAAATAAGTTATCTAACTTATTTATTTTGGTCAAAACCTAGCATATGGTCAATGTTGACCACCTTAATATTTCCTTATAATTACGGTTTAGTACCTAAACTTTCTAAAATTCACCATTTAACCCCAAAACTTTATAAAATCTTATAAACTTTATTTTAACTCCTTTTTAACTCTAATTTTCGGCTTATTTTTCTAAAGTCCCTAAATTTAATTTAATTACATCTAAGACCCACTTCTTTTCGGTAATAATAGAATATCACCTAAACTTAATAAAAACTTGTAAATGCATAAATAAAATGGCCTAAAATACATGGCCTTATTACAAACATTTGCTCACAAAATAAATTACACATAAATGTCCCAAAATACATATAAAATTTCGGCCTCACCATAGATTCTTTGTTTAATTACCAAACTTCCACATAATGTCTTAAATTTGACACTTATGCTTGTTTAATTAGTTATAAAATTTATTAAACCATTCCTTAAACATTTTAAGGTCAAACAAGACCTTATTTCACCTCTTCACTCACGGCAATTAATTAGGAACAGCTTAAACTTGTATTAATGTAACAAGTTAAGGTTTTAAGTAATTTATACCTTGATTTAACCTAGATAGAACCTTGTTTGGTTCGGCCACCTTAAGTAGAAATTCTCCACAGCTTGTTTACATGTTTTCAAACAGAGAACAAGGCCTAGTTAGTCTCCCAAGCAAGATCTAACCATAAGAAAGTAATTTATGTAAGATTTAAGGCAAAAATCACCTTAAGAATGCAAGGAGAGTTCAAGATGGTTTCGGCCTGAATCAAACACACCACAAGGTGTTAGATCCACCATATTGACATAGGAAATAGCTAGATCTCAACAAACTACCTTGTTATTAGGTTTTACCTTGGAAAAATGCCTTAAAAGAGGGTATTTCCTTTGGATCTCGGCCACCTTTGCTCCAAATGGCTAACCAACAGATTCCACATGAAAAGGAGAAGAAGGTGAGGCTATGACCAAAGTTTCACAGCCGAACTTGAAGGGAATCAAAAGTTATGAGCTTAAAGCACATTTTTACCTTAAATGGTCAAGACTTGAACTTTCCTCCTTAGATCTGGTTATGTACGAAACCAACACTTCCTATAACCTCCAAATCACTCTACATAGATGTATAGAAAAGGTTGGAGTGTAGATCAATCGAAAAAGGAAGGAAAGATGAAGAAAATGGGCATTTTTATGCCTTAAGAGCTTACCTAGAGCTTGAACCTCATCAATGGTGCTTGGAACTCTTACCTACGGTGGAGAGGAGCCAAAGGGAGCTCAAGGACAGAGCAACCTCGGCTGAAGAGAAGAAATGAAGGGAGAAAGACCTAATATTGCCTTAAAGCACCTTTTTGCATTTTTTTATGATTTCCTTGCTTTGATGACTCATCAAGTCTGATTGGGGTTGGATAATTGGAGCTCAATCAGTGGAGAGAAGAGGAGGAGGCAGCCGTCCAGATAAGGGAAGGTAGGGTAGTGTTTGATTCAAATTTTGATTGAAAATGGAGTTATAATGTTACTTTAGTTCATTTATTGTAAGGTGACTAAGCATTCTTGTCTTGTACCAGCTTGGAGCACCGAAATGCAAGGAGGAAGAGGAGCAAGTGGAGGCTCCAATTCGGTTGGCTCACATGGGTAAGGTAAGTGGAGCCCACTTTTTTGTTTTATAAGGTAAAGTTTGTCTTTATGTGTTATTTTATGCAAAAGTAAGGGCATATATTTAATTGTCACATGTCTCTTGTCCCTTGGTCTGTTAAGAGACTTAATTATCTGATTTCATATGGTCCATTTCGTGGTCAATGGTCAACATTGACCAACTTAGTCAATGTTGACCCAAACGGGCCCACATTAGGGTTTTATTAATATTTTAATATTAAATTTGTAAAAATTCGTAAATTTCTGGAATTAAATTCCTAATATCATATAATATGATATTTTATTATATTTAAAGGTAATTATAACCTTTTAGCCCATTTAAAACCAATTTAAAAGGCGATTACACAAAAACGTGCTTTAAGGAGTTTTAGTGCACATTTTGTGTCGCAAGGTGTTTCTGGGCTCTGTTTCCTTTGACAACGGTTTTGTTGTGTTCCTTACATGATACTTGATCATGGTATTCAATTTTATATCATTTAGAGGTCATTTGATTTTTAGGTTTCCTAGAGCACCTTTTGGCCCTGAAGCATGTAAATGCTTTTTCTTTGTGTTGGAGTGTTGTCCAACGGTTATAATATGTTTAATATTATGTTAATATACTTAGGAAAAATTTTAGGTCCTAAGAAGTTCATTTGGGTATTTATTTACCCTTAACAGTCAAAGGGTGCAACATCTTGTTTGTGTTGACCACTGTTGTTCTCAGTTGACTTTTAAGGCATGTTTAGGCCTTAATTAATGTGATTAAATATTTAATCCATGTTTTATTAATTTGGGGTATTTCAATCTACCCCCCTTAAAAAGACTTCGTCCCGAAGTCTCTTAATCAAATAGGTAAGTATATATAAATGTATAACTACCCATTATTCCCATAATTATATCTATGTGATATATCATTTACACACATTGTATTGCGCTTATACAGCACATAGCCATCACGTTGTGGCGTTAGTTAGTTCAATCATATATGGATATAGGTGATCCATCAGCACCACTATTTCCTATCAGTTCTACAAGCCCTGACAACTTCCCTGAGGTGTCCATAACATTCCATTGTTCCACATTCCATATCTAATGATTCATTTCGTATCTAGGCGATACCATATGTAATCATTCTATAAAGCAATATGAATACATATCACAAATAGCATAAGAAAAAGTGTTACACACCTGGTGTAAACACACATTTCATACAGGTATCTCGTAAGATACACATACACAAGTGTACATCACACACAAACAAACCAAACAACGCACGCCCCGCGTACCAAACATAACCAAAACCAATTCACAATTCACTGTATGCCATGCATACTAAACAAACAACCTCGTATGCCCCGCACCACCAATTCTTTGTATGCAATGCATACTAAACAACCAAAACTTAGTGCACACATGTGCACAGCCAAGAGGCTCTACCCCCCTTAAAAAGGGTTACGCCCCCGTACCCCACAAGTATACAACAGCCGCTCAACAAGGAGCGCTGGATACTTGGCTCTCAAAGAGTTCTCCAACTCGTGGATTATCCTCATATCAGAGAGACGGGTATGACTCTATCCCTTCAGGGCTCCACAATGCATAAAGGGTGAGGCACTGATCTATTTGTGCTTTCTCCCAAGTTGATTCTATGGGCCCACTCGCTCCGTATGAGGTGCAGACCCATGAATATAGGCTCAATTTGCCTCTCTTTTTTTTGCTGTGAATCCACTTGTTTGGATCACTAGCATACATGCGTGTGTCTTTCTCACTGATATTCAGCTTGAGGTGTAATATGACATTGGCTACTGTTAGTACTTAGTGCTCTTTGCACTTGTCTTTGTAATACTAAGACGTACCAGCCTATATGTCCACAAAGATGATGTTTGTCATCCATGTCTCCTGGTATTTTGTTCCGGAGTAACACACTGTTATAGTTCTTTTTCTTTTCTTTCTTTTTTTTACACACTCGTGTTGATATCCACTTTATCTTTCTGCATTCCCACTAGATTAATAACTGCACGAGTGCAATACCAAAACACTCAGTCATACAGAGTGCAGAGGCGTAAACGCTCAACAGCTAATATCCAATGAGTTAAGCAGAAAAGATGTGTGCGAATTATCCGTGAGTGGTACATTCCAAATCCACTTTTCCTTGCTTAAGGTATCTGCTATCATATAGCTTTATCTTTTCTCCTTGCGTAATCACGCGTTTATGTCCATATCATCTGGTAGATTTCCTCTGGATTGCAAGCATTTGCTTGATCCTTATGAGGATTCTACATATTATCGTCCATAATGGGTTTTCCTGTTTCTTTTTTTTTCGGTTTCCTGTCCTTAAACGGTCCTTTTCTTCTCTGTATACTGTCCACTGTTCTCTGTTGAAGGTTCTCTCTTTTTGTTTAGCCCGTTGGTTTAACTGCGGCTCTTCTCGTCCATCTTCGAGGTAATATGTCTTACTGTCCGTAGAATGGAGTTGACTACTTCTCGTGTTCCTAACACTACTTGTCTACTTGCATGGGGTACCGTACTGATACATTACTACTTACCCGACTAACTTATAAATAAGTCTGTCAGGCCCACATGCTCCTAACGGAGTGCGGTCGTCCCATGTCTCGTTTAGTAAACTGGTAATGTCTGTCACACGGTTATTGTGAAGTATTCTGTTGTCAATCTCCCCTTGATGGATATCCTCTTCTCTTTTTTTTCCTTTCTCCTCTTCTTCTTCTCTTCTCTTTTTTGTCTTCTTTTTGCTTTTGTGTAATAGTTCATGTTATCAGTTATCCTGTAATAAGTGCTATTGCCCTAGTGGCATCCGTGGTAATTGTGCCATAGACTGGTATTATTCAACTCGATGTAAGTAAAATCCGTGCTATATTAGCAAACTTGTTTCTCCCCTTTTTTTTTGATCTCATTGAGTACAACACATTTTCCTTTTCTCCCTGTTTTTTTTATCATATCTCATCCATAGTTCATATTCGTCCCCTCATCCATGTAATTGGATGTATTGCAGATTGCATAATAGCTTGAGCAACTTGGCTCTTCACTTCCCAACCATCCTCACTGACGGTGGTGCATCTACAAAGGGTATGCTTGTCCATGAGGACTAAACATTCATCACTAATAGTGATTAGCATTAAATGCGGGTATACACTGATGGTATTTGGCTAATAAGCCTGTCTGAAACATTCCCAAACAATTAAACTGGTGTGGTTTACATCATAGTGGCTGTATAATTTCTCCAGTTGCAGTGGTTGGACTAACGGTCCTTCCATAGTTGCATAGGTTTCTAATTCATGGTTTGAATGAAAACGTTTGAACAACATTTTTTTTTGTACATATAATAAAAAGACTAAAGGTAGTAGTTGTTGCAGTTGCATTTGCAGTTGTTGTTACTGTTGCTGTGCTGTGCGCAAGGCAGATGGAAATTTCAGTGGTTTCTTGTCATAGCGCTTGCAATAGCAAGTGCGCCATGCAGGTGGAAATTCTGGTTCAGTAATTCCGGTCTCATTGACTCTTCGTCATTTGAGTATCGCTACATGGTAATGTAAGCATTAACATCCTGTTCATATATATATCCGTCAAGGTTTAAAGTTTACTCGTACTGAGTACACATAATCTCAAAAGTCAAACACAAATGGCGAGTGGTCCCCGACACACTCCCATATACTAATAACATAAGTCTGTTTAACATCCAAGGTAAGTACATAACAAAGTAAGTAAACAAAGTCTTCCACCAGCGGTCTCATGGAGTTAGGGTACTCATGCCCTATCTACTCCCTTGCCTCTATAGGCTCCAGCATCAGTAGATGTCTGGCCATTCTGACCGCCTCGTGGTACTCCAGATCCTCCAGCTGAGGTCTTCTGAGTATTCTTTGGTGGCCTGTAATTACGGCTCTCTGGGTTCATCCAACATTCAAATTCCCTATGGCCCTCCTTGTGGCAGCACCGACACTCGACCTTGCGGCCTTCGCAGTCGACCCCAGGATGGTCCTTCCCACAACGCTTACAGTAAAAGTGGCGCTGGGGCTGTCCGGTGCCTGATAGTAGTATTAAGTTTAAGTTAAAATCTGTTGATATAGAGGTTAAGATTATATTTGAATTTAAGAGGTGGGTGTTCTCACCCTTAGGAGGTGTAGATCTCAGAGGCTTAGCATCAATAGCTGGGCCGGTCAACTGAAGGACAGGCTCTTTCCCTTCTTTCCCTTGTGACCCTGTTGCCCTTTCTTTGGAAAAACTTCATGTTTAAAGTTTCGGGTCAGTATTATAAGATATTTAGTATGGTAAACAATTTAGAGTGGGATAAGTCCTTACTTTCCCTTTTTCTGGCCTTCTTCTGGAGATGCTCCTCCACCCTCAGACTCTCCCTCAGGGTTCTTCCTTTTCTTGGCCCCGAGAGTCTCTTCCCGAGTCTGGAGCATTAGCTCCGTCCTCGAGGCAGCCTCATAACACTCTTGGAATCTCCTTGGTAAGTTCTCACAAAGTTAATTGGTAATGTAGTAAGTAAAGAATTTTATGGCTTTCATGTTAGCACCTGGATGGTAGTGTAGAGGGTAGCACCCATCGCTATCTGAATGCGAAATAATAGTCCTCCCGGAACTTCTCGACCTTCACGGTCTCTGAGTAATCCACACCGGGAATGAAGTCCAGCTGACCAATGAATCGAGCGTAATACTCGTCCACGGTTAGACCTCCTTGGGTCAGTGTCTCGGACCCCAGGCGCTTCTTCTGTTCGAGATGTGCTGGGTAGTACTTTCCTTCAGCAACTCGACAAAGGCAGCCCACGAAAAGTCGGGCGTAGCCAGGTGATGGTCCTTGACCAACCTCCACCAAGTGCTGGCTGCATCCTTCAGATGGAAAGCAGCAGTGGCGACCTTCTTGTCGTCAGGTACTTGTAAAGCTTCGTAGGCCTTCTCATGTTCAACAATGTAACGCTCCAAAGCTACGGGGTCTGTTCCCCGGAATATGTAGGTGGTCGGGTCTCGCCAACTGACTTCAGGCAGTTCGTTTCCCTGGGCTGTGGCGGGTGGGCTGGTGCTCCTCCTATCTAGTACCCAGCTGTGCAAGAACGGCTGCAACCGTCTCAGCAACTCCTGTAATGCCGGGGTCACCGCCTCCACCTCTTCCAGTACCACGCCCTCTAGTTCCACCAGACATCTGTAGTACAGTATGTCACATAAATACTCGGTAAATTACCGTACACAACCAATAGATATAAGTTGCCTTAAGGCTAACCTGTCACGCAATTTGCGTTACTAGACACTATCTTTCTAAGACGAATCGTCCCGTACTTCCCAAATGTTTCCCATAATTCCCAAGTCCTAAGCTCACTGTCTTAACCTATTATCTCGTCATCAGAGCGGTACTCCGCTCTGATACCACTTTTGTAACACCCCTCTCAATAATCACGATATAATCTCTCACGTAGCAATAAAATAAAACATCTCGCAGCGGAAAAACAAATAACAATTACAAAACTCACTCGGGTGTCACCGGCCGTTACTCGCCCATGCGAGCAACGCAGCCAAACTACATCCAACTTCCAATACAAATAAACTGCTAACCGCAGTGATAACGAGAAACTCCTATACATCATACTAAGTCCATAAACCATAAACATCGACAAGTGAGCGTCTACCCAATCCTGAATACACAACCTTACCATAATACAATTCACCATCCTCATTGTTATACAACATCTCCAAGTGTGGTGACAAAAGTAACACTCAAATTACCCTGTTCCTGCTCTTCAGCTCCGACAATGATCAACAACCTGTAATGGTGTAGTATCAGCGATAGACGCTGAGTATGCCGGGCCTGGACCCTAATGGTCACTTGTCATTTTAACCATCTTATTATTAGATTGGTTTCATGCTTTTCCTTTTACAGTTATAATCAAAACTGAAGCATAAATGTATAATATTCATAATCAACCATCCAAATATCCATAACATTAACCATCCATCCAATCCAAACATTCATTTATTATTCCATACAACATTTATATATCGAACGTATCGAGTAATAACAATATAATGTACAATGTACATTCGCCGTAGCGTACAGTTTTCATATTTAATTTACCTTAGCCTTGTAGGCTCCATCCAACCATCAACACACAATAAAATAACCACAAGTATAACCAATGAACAACAAAGCGAAACAACGAGAATAATAAACAAGTATTAAGTCTCGTCCATGGTATTGTTCGCCACTGTATAAGTCTCAATTGTTTTAGTTGTTCAGCTATACCTAGTGACAATGTCTCGTTAAAACGACATGTCTCTAGTTACCCATATATTATGGCGGGTCACCCACGGCAATAGCCACTCCAACGGTAGAGTCTCCGACCAACGAGCCATTCTAGCTCACGGGAAATTTTCTTGATACTTACGGACCCGTACGCGGACATCCTGGTATCGTTTTTGTGATCACAGCGCGCACCAAGAGCCACATCCTCTTGGCTTTACTTCCATTCCATTAATTAATTAATTATACCATCGCATCGCATTACCAAATTTCTAACACAGCAGACTAAGGTCATTAGTCCAATCCGGAGTCTGTAAACCGGGATCCAGTGTTAGATACGAGAGCGGCGTATAGAAAGGCCAATGCTCCGTATAAAAGTCTCAGATAATATGTATATGTTATTATCATAGTGCTACAACGTTTTACTTACGTTCCTTATATTTCATATAAGATAGCACCATAGCCGCTAGTTCGTTTTATATATATAGGTTCATATATACGAACCAATACTGTTAACTCAACAACAGTAAATAATAAGCAGCTATAACATACAATTCATGCATATAATTAACACATTCAGACAAAACAATCTTATCACAGATCACACAGATGTCTGAACTGAGGAAGTCCTCAGAGACAATCAAAGACTCATAACAACATACAAGTTATATCAACCAAATCCGAGCCCAAGGAGCAACCTTAGGACAACTCGGATCAACCCCTTTACATACCGTTCACCCTGATTGTATTACGGTGGAGTATGAATCAGCAAGATCCTATGCTCCGTGTAGTCCGCTAGCTCGTCAAGCGTCCTTGTCAGAAGTATACTCTAAACGGTAATAAAACTATAAGTCAGTCTCCATGACTAACTACATCCGGTATTTCCGAATAATAAGTAACCCCGACAGTTCACCCCTGTTTCTACAGTTTTTGTTACGGGTTTCTCTAAAACAGTCGGTTTTGTTACTTAAAACTCATACGTCATACTTTTCAACTGTTAAGTTTAATTCGTCGTATTTCTTTTAATCTTATCCACCATCTAGTTTAGGTACATAACTATAGTTGCATGTATGCATGCATGATTATTTTATATGTATTATTTTTTTCCATATTTGTATATATTTTTTTTTCCATATTGTATATTTTCCCACCATTCCTTATATACCATGTATTCATTATCTTTAGCAAATAGTATTTGCATCCCAAAAAACTCATAACATATAGTTTGTAACTATATTTTTTTATAACCACCACCATTAAATCATATGGTTTATTCCATAAACACCTTAGTTTATAAATCCCATTTATTTATAGTTTGTCACATTATTTTATGTGAGTACCCTTCCTTATATTAATTCCATTAACCACCTAATACAATATAATTGTCATATAACATTTATGACATTGTAGACCATAGTCTAAAATTCATTTTCTAACTCTTATTAACTCGGTATAGCCCTTAACTTAATTTAATTCCGTTTTGACCACATAACATTATGAAATGTTATACCACATTCTATATCATTGATATGATATTTTTATTCCTTTAATTATCCTATAGTTTTATACAAACTATTGTATATTGCCTCATAGGCATATATTAAACCTTATACTTTTCCTTAAACCATAATTTCCTTTATTTACAAAATCACCCCTTTCTTTTTACCATGTTATATTCCATTTATAAACATTTCTAACTTATAAAGAGCATAACCTATGGTTATTTGTAAATTCCGAACAGCCCTTGTGCTATTCTATAATTGCCATTTGACCCTATTTATAACATATAGTTTTACCATACCATTAAAATCATATCTTATACACATATCTCAATAGACACTCTTATATAATTCTAAAAATCTCCAAATTTTACCAAAGGTTATAAATATCCTTATTAACCCATATACTCTTGGTATTTACCATTCCACCATCTATTTTCTCCAAAGTGTCATAATGACATAATAACTATATATTATACATATATAGTTATTTTAATTCCAAAAACAACCCAATAATTCCTAAAAACTCCTAGTAGCCCATGGGTGTTTTAAAATGCCATTGTACACCCTTTATTTTTGGTAATAACATATTTACCACATATGTTATAAAATGTTACCATAAATACATAACTTATTATAAAACCTTAAATAAGTTATCTAACTTATTATTTTGGTCAAAACCTAGCATATGGTCAATGTTGACCACCTTAATATTTCCTATAATTACGGTTTAGTACCCTAAACTTTCTAAATTCACCATTTAACCCCAAAACTTTATAAAATCTTATAAACTTTTTTTAACTCCTTTTTAACTCTAATTTTCGGCTTTATTTTTTCTAAAGTCCCTAAATTTAATTTAATTACATCCTAAGACCCACTTCTTTTCGGTAATAATAGATATCACTAAACTTAAATAAAAAACTTGTAAATGCATAAATAAAATGGCCTAAAATACATGGCCTTATTTTTACAAACATTTGCTCACAAAATAAATTACACATAAATGTCCCAAAATACATATAAATTTTCGGCCTCACCATAGATTCTTTGTTTAATTACCAAACTTCCACATAATGTCTTAAATTTGACACTTATGCTTGTTTAATTAGTTATAAAATTTATTAAACCATTCCTTAAACATTTTAAGGTCAAACAAGACCTTATTTCACCTCTTCACTCACGGCAATTAATTAGGAACAGCTTAAACTTGTATTAATGTAACAAGTTAAGGTTTTAAGTAATTTATACCTTGATTTAACCTAGATAACCTTGTTTGGTTCGGCCACCTTAAGTAGAAATTCTCCACAGCTTGTTTTACATGTTTTCAAACAGAGAACAAGGCCTAGTTAGTCTCCAAGCAAGATCTAACCATAAGAAGTAATTTAATGTAAGATTTAAGGCAAAAATCACCTTAAGAATGCAAGGAGAGTTCAAGATGGTTTCGGCCTGAATCAAACACACCACAAGGTGTTAGATCCACCATATTGACATAGGAAATAGCTAGATCTCAACAAACTACCTTGTTATTAGGTTTTACCTTGGAAAAATGCCTTAAAAGAGGGTATTTCCTTTGGATCTCGGCCACCTTTGCTCCAAATGGCTAACCAACAGATTCCACATGAAAAGGAGAAGAAGTTGAGGCTATGACCAAGTTTCACAGCCGAACTTGAAGGGAATCAAAAGTTATGAGCTTAAAGCACATTTTTACCTTAAATGGTCAAGACTTGAACTTTCCTCCTTAGATCTGGTTATGTACGAAACCAACACTTCCATAACCTCCAAATCACTCTACATAGATGTATAGAAAAGGTTGGAGTGTAGATCAATCGAAAAAGGAAGGAAAGATGAAGAAAATGGGCATTTTTATGCCTTAAGAGCTTACCTAGAGCTTGAAACCTCATCAATGGTGCTTGGAACTCTTACCTACGGTGGAGAGGAGCCAAAGGGAGCTCAAGGAAAGAGCAACCTCGGCTGAAGAGAAGAAATGAAGGGGAAAGACCTAATATTGCCTTAAAGCACCTTTTTGCATTTTTTATGATTTCCTTGCTTTGATGACTCATCAAGTCTGATTGGGTTGGATAATTGGAGCTCAATCAGTGGAGACAAGAGGAGGAGGCAGCCGTCCAAGATAGGGAAGGTAGGGTAGTGTTTGATTCAATTTTGATTGAAAATGGAGTTATAATGTTACTTTAGTTCATTTATTGTAAGGTGACTAAGCATTCTTGTCTTGTACCAGCTTGGAGCACCGAAATGCAAGGAGGAAGAGGAGCAAGTGGAGGCTCCAATTCGGTTGGCTCACATGGGTAAGGTAAGTGGAGCCCACTTTTTTGTTTTATAAGGTAAAGTTTGTCTTTATTTGTTATTTTATGCAAAGTAAGGGCATATATTTAATTGTCACATGTCTCTTGTCCCTTGGTCTGTTAGAGACTTAATTATCTGATTTCATATGGTCCATTTCGCGGTCAATGGTCAACATTGACCAACTTAGTCAATGTTGACCCAAACGGGCCCCACATTAGGGTTTTATTAATATTTTAATATTAAATTTGTAAAAATTCGTAAATTTCTGGAATTAAATTCCTAATATCATATAATATGATATTTTATTATATTTAAAGGTAATTATAACCTTTTAGCCCATTTAAAACCAATTTAAAAGGCGATTACACAAAAACGTGCTTTAAGGAGTTTTAGTGCACATTTTGTGTCGCAAGGTGTTTCTGGGCTCTGTTTCCTTTGACAACAGTTTTGTTGTGTTCCTTACATGATACTTGATCATGGTATTCAATTTTATATCATTTAGAGGTCATTTGATTTTTAAGGTTTTCCTATAGCACCTTTTTGCCCTTTTTGACCTTGAAGCATGTAAATGCTTTTTCTTTGTGTTGGAGTGTGTGTCCAACGGTTATAATATGTTTAATATTATGTTAATATACTTAGGACAAATTTTTAGGTCCTAAGAAGTTCATTTGGGTATTTATTTACCCTTAACAGTCAAAGGGTGCAACATCTTGTTTTGTGTTGACCACTGTTGTTCTCATTTGACTTTAAGGCATGTTTAGGCCTTAATTAATGTGATTAAATATTTAATCCATGTTTTATTAATTTGGGGTATTTCACCCTAACTTTCATTTCTTTAGATTAGGGAGTGAAACTTTAGGGCTATTGTTAGGAGCTTGAAATTAATGCTATCTAGCGACTCTATCCTTTCTTGAATTGGGAGGTGTGATTAACTAGGTAAGATTTGATTAGTCCAAGATTTGGAGAATCTTTACATTAGCTTTAATAGACAACTTAGTGAGGAAGAAATGAGAGCATATTTGGGCGATTTGGGATATTCTCTCTATTCTAAGGTATACACCTATCATAGATTAATTACTTTAACTTTATGTTTTTCTTAAATTTCCAATATCAAACCAAAAACCCAAAACCCTCAATTTAACTTTATACACTTTGTTTATATCTTGCACATTTACTAAGCTTATAATTAACGGGATAGTTACGAAGTCCCTGTGGATACAATCTTGTTGTACTACAATGATTGGGTTCACTGCCCATAGTTAGCAAGATAGTTCCACCACTATTTTGCACAACACTGAGATAGAAATCAAGACATAGGAAGTTAAACCGGATTAACAACTAAAACCATGATCCCGCCTATAGGTTAATCTATCTTCAATAAGAACTGTTCTTTATGTGATTGGTATGCTTCCGGATTAGAGTATTAGCTTGTTGCTAGTTCTTACAACTGATTAGGATTCATTTGAACTTAACCGTTGATGAATTACTTATAGTTTCTGAGTTTATTATAAAATTAGGAAAAAGTTTATTAATAGATATAGAAAGAGAAGGTTAGAAGAACAATCTAGGGTACTTTTTTAGAATTAAAGTTTTAACCTTGTTAAGTCAAGTTCCTTATAGTTTTGATGATAACAAATTGTCCTTGGGATTTAATGTGTTGGTTAAGTGTTTCAGCAAATAAGGATTATCAGGATCGATTGTATGCAAGGTTACAAGCGGGTTCTACCATTTGACTGGTGCCCAACTACTGGACACCTGGCCATGATCGCTCAAGACGAGGCTCTAGAGACGACTCACATGCATACTCACTCGAACTAATGTAGGAAGATGCTACCTTTACCAAGGAGGAGTTTTAACAACGTCAACCTGCACATTTGATCTCTTGAAGTCAAATAAGTCAGACGCATGAGAGACAAGAGGAGAAGAAGACAAAAACCATGGCAGAAATTTTCCGGTTTTGTCTTTAGCGACAAACTCTTGTCTAGGGATGGCATTGGGTGACGGGTACCTGTTTCACCCGACCACCTGACCCGCTAAAACGGGTGAAAACCCCACAAAAAACGGGTGAAAAACGGGCGATGGGTGAAACGGATGCGGGTGACGGGTCGGGTCGGGTGAACATTTACCACTCAGTCACCCGACCCGTCACCCGCATGTATGTGTTTTGAACAAATATGAGTGTATTTTTGGTATTATGTTGGTTAATACTTTATGTTTTTAGTATGTTATTGACATTTATTGATATAGTTTATATTATTGAACAAATATGGGTGTATTTTTATAGAAAAACTAAATTTATATAGGTGTTAAAGGCATAAAAAGCTTGTGGGATAGAAAAAAATGGGTGACGGGTTAACCCATTTCACCCGCATCACCCCGGGTGACGGGTGAAACGGGTGACGGGTGATGGATTTACGGGTGACGGGTCGGGTCGGGTGATGTAGGTGAAAAGCGGGTGACGGGTCAGGTAACGCTCCACCCGACCCGAACCCGACCCATTGCCATCCATACTCTTATTTGTGGTCCCAACTGGCGCGATAGTGGCTAAGCACTTAGAAACCTGGACTTTAGAGAAACCTTGAAGCAAGCTTTGAGATCCACTAATTAGGAGGAAGCATCTACTAGTATATAAGTAAATCCATCTCATTAAGGAGATGAAAGCTAAAACGAGAACATTCAAATAAAGAGCATAGGCTTGTAAACAGTTTAGCATTGTAAGAGTTTCAGTTTCAGGGAGTAAGTGAGGTTTTGTAACAGAGTGGTAGGGTGAGCGAGTGGAGTATTGTAACTCATAGTGTTGAGTATACAAGTGTAACTAGTTAGGGTCTGGGAGCAGTCGGTGGACTAGCTGGAAGACCAACTAGGACAGTCAAGGAGCAGTCGGTGGAACTGTTGAGGGACTGTAGAGCAGAAGAGTCTGATTTTGGTAGAAGGGCTTGGGGAAGTCCTTAATTGTCCCGAGGGGCGAGAGGGAGATTAAGTGAATTGCTAGGGTGTAACTCTCAATCGAAAGAGGTTTCCAGTTTAAAGTATTTACAGTCTTTTACCTCCTCAAGTTACCTATCGTTATTTATCTCACGACACCTGCGTGACACGTCAACGACTAGTCGGGGACGTGTTCTAGAGTATAAGGGAACAACAAACCTTTATTTCTTATTTTAGTTTGTTTAATTATCTTATTGTTTTCTAGTAGTTTATTAATTTAGTATTTAATCAGATTAATTAATTCCCCTAAAAGTGACATTTCTTTCTTATTTAGTTTAGAATTCTTGATTAATTAGTAAATTGTCAGTTAATTGAAAGAGGTCCTTTGGGTATGACAACCTCACTTATTCACTATTCCGCAAAACGACTGGAATACTACCTAGGTAGAGATAGTAACATATTTATGCTACAACTCACATATGGACTTGTGTCTAGAGTTATATCCCCGAACGCCTCTAAACTATGGTCCAGGTTTGTCACGTTTGTGTACCCGGACACCAACTCGGACCAAACCCGCATTTTGGTATAAGGTTTTGGTCAGGGTCTGTATACCCGGACCAAACCATGAATTTGGTAGCAGCTTTACCTGAAGATTGGTCCACATCTATTCACTCGGACATAGACTCGAACCAGGTTTGAAATGCACCAAAATTGTCGTTTTGCTCCTGTTTGGTCCCGTCTTATATTTAGTTCTTAACACGCATTCTAAGACCTTATCCATGCACCCAACAATTTTTTTTGCATCTTTCATTCATGCTCCAATGAGCTTTTACCTAAATTATAACCAAAATGTGTAAGTTCATATATATTAACAAAATACCCTATAAGTGGTGAAAATAGGTTATTATCCAAATAGAATGAAGGTGAATAAAAACCCTTAAGTACACATTTTCACCACTTATCAACTATGTCTCTAAAGTGTAATTTTTTCAGAGTGTAGGCTTTGGCATATGTATCCAGAATGAGAGGAGGATTGGCCTAGGAAAAGGCACTCTTCAGATCTGAAAGAGAGTTGGTGTTGATTTGAAGCTCTAAGGTTGGGATAACAGGAACAACCAAAACACCTTTAAAGTAGAGCAATCGGATTTTGTCTTCATGAGAAGCTAAAATGGAGTTTTGTTGTGTAAGACAAGTGTGAGGGTACAATTGGCAAGGTAAGAGGCATTTTAAAGGCATATGACCAATGGTGTAGAGGCATTTCGGCTTGTGCTAGCATAGACAAACCTTATCCACCAAAAGTCTAATTTCGTACTCCTCCATTTCATTTTGTTGATGTGAGTATGGACAAGATGTTATGTGATGTATTCCCTTTTGTTGAAAAAAGGGTTTCAAAGCTGTAACCGCTCCCCGCCATCAATTTGAACTGATTTGACCCTGTCTTTATAAAATGAGCACACCTTTTATAAGATAGGAAACATATCCTTCACATTAGATTTTTGAGCAATAGGCCATGTGTATCGAGAATAGTCATCAACAATCATAACAAAGTATCTATTTCCATCAATAGATGTAGTGTGGGTTGGTCCCCAAATGCCCCTGTATTAAAAAGGTGACATATTATGAACTTGAAATATGATCTGCGATGCCAGAGATAAAATTGTCATTATACAAGGTCATTTTACGGAGTAGGGGTATATTGTTAATTTTGAAACTTTTTACGGGTATATGAAGAATGAGTTTTTAAATTGGACTATATAACAAATTATGAAACTTTTAGGAGTATATTGTAAATTTCCCCTTGATTATATTAATCCCCAAAATTAGTGTGAGCATTCAGTTTTTGGTGTTTGTTTCAGTTATACCAGAATAACCAATTTTAGTTTGAAACACAAATTAATAACTTAATACCGAATAATAGAAATGTTTTAAAAAGTTAGAACTGAGAACCGACCCAAAAACTGAAATTTCCTTAATTCGGTTCACGGTGTTGACCGGATCCCCTGAACCGGATTATTAAAGAGCATAATTTTTGTACAGAATAATCGAAATTCTTTTATAGACATGTAAGGTTATACGGTTATTCGGATAAAACTAAATACTCAATTATAGAACAAAACCCGAGCCGAAATATATTTTGGTTTTACCCGAATAATCGAAAAACCGAAAATTTTCAGGAACGGTAAAAAAAACGAAATAATAAGACAAATATTACAAACCGGAACTGTTGAACCATTGCACTATTTGACCAATATCAATCAAGGTATCTGTAGCTTGCACCTCGCCTCAATTGATATTAGCCAACTTCTAATATATTAGTGACATTTTAAATGTGCACTAGTTAAGTTCATCTATTTGGGTAACCAATTTTGTTGTACTAATATCTTTTTTTTGTCAAAAGAAACTTTATTCATTAATCATCAACGTCTATACAGAGCATACGTCAATATCCATCAACCTCCTACAAATGGGGGGAGGAGAGTCTAATACTCTAAAACCCTTATGGCAAGTGAGTGCGAATTTAGCAACACATCTGACACTACTACATACCCGGTTTAACCTTAATGATATAGCAAGAATTAAACAACCGCGTTAGACATTTACATTCCCTGAGTAGCCCTTCATAGGAATGACCAGTAGAATGATTCTTAAGCTAAAAGGTCCACCGCCACCTGGGAGTCTGATTCAGCAATGATATTCTGGAAACCCTTCCTTTTAGCAAGAGAAAGCCATCAAGAATTCCCCAGATCTCAGCTTTAAGAACCGTGGAAAGGCCCATTTGGTGAGTGAAACCAGACATCCATCCCCGTTATGATTACAGATTAACCCTACTGCTGCCACTCACCATTTGTATCAGTGGCTGCATCAGAATTAACCTTAACAATGCCTTCTGGTGGAGGATCCCACTTCCTGTTATTCTCCTTAATCAAATAGGTAGACCTTTTATTCTATTTAATTATATATATTGCTTAACATAACAATATTACTGTAGAGTGACACCACACACATTATAATTATAACCTGCCCAACTTAAATTTGTTTCACCTGCATAATTATGAGTAGTTATTTGAAGTGTAATGTTTTAAAAGTTGATCTTCAAATGAAATCCCGTCCTTGGATTTTTTTTACTTACTTTATATGGTTGTTGATGCACTTTAAAGTTGTATGTTATGATGAAAAGTATTATGAATTAAATTTTCCTCTCTAGTCTTCTAAAAGTACCAAATTCAATCCTTAGAGATATAGGTTTATACCCCTCCCCCTTGCTTCATGTCTGACTATGTGCAATTTTAATTCAAAAGCTGTAGAGATGTTTTGGTCATTTTGATAATGACCGTGCTTTTTCTTAATATTGTTTTTCTGTTGTCAGTTGTTAGATGCAACTGTTAAAATAAAGTATAGGAGAAATTGTGGACCGACACTAGAATTGATGGCAGCTATTAGATCAACATTTAGATGCAGCTTTTGAATAAAGTGAAGGAGAATTGGTGGACCGACACTGAAATTGATGCAAAACAGTCTGGAAGGTGCCACAAACACACCCATTTGTGATGTTTTGGCTCTATTTGACATTGGAATTGTGATGTACATAATTTGAATTAATTTTAGAAGTTCATAATCTAATGTGATGATCTACAAAGTAAAGAGGTTTCACAAAATGTATAACAATCATATAAGCTCATTATCACTCTCATCTGTAAAAAATTGCTAGTCAAGTCATGAATTCATAGATGCAAATTTGTGATTATTAATAGCTTAAATAAAAATAAATATGTAGGGTACTTTTTAAAGAAGATGAAACATGTTGGATCCTCTGTGATGCATTACTCGAACAGTTTTTTGGACATTTTATTTTCTTGTATGCATTATTCTAACCGCTAATATGACAACTGACATACAATTGTTACCCAACATACCCCATATAAGATGATGACTTCTTATTTAAATGTGAACTTGCCCCAATATATTTATTATTAAAAAGTTGTTGATATGGTTTAAGGTGGTTGTCTTATTCTCAATGCTAGTGTAAATACCTGTTTGCTTGATCACTTATGTGATTTTTTTTATTCATGAGTTTGCACAAAAAATATATGGTAATTGCCTTATAATACATTTTACTAAAGAAGAACATGATGCCAAGAGTGCAAACCAAAAAACTATTTTTGGTATATTCTAATTATGTTTTATATTTTTTTTCATAATTTGTCTATTTCAAAATGATTTATTATCTTATTTATTAAACATAATATAATTTAATCAAAACATAATTTCGATCTTGGGACTTGAATTTTTTGGAAATAATAAACTCTATGGTAACAAATATAGTGATCTTCACCTATTCAATTGTTGAACCTGAATGGAAGTTATATAGTGATCTTCACCTATTCCTTTGACTTCCCGTCGTTTGTAACTACTACATGCTCTTGATGTCAATATATCTACCTTGTTTAAAAAAAAATTGTTGAACCTGAATGGAAAGTCATATAGTTTGGCCCATAGTTTAAGAAACAATGTGATTTGTACCAGTTAAGATGCACGACATACAAAAGTAACTAATTCCTCTTATGATTATGTATAACCAAATAGATTAAGGACAACTTAAAAAATCAAAATAAGATTAAACTTTTTTTTTGCTTTTTTATGAGATTCAACTTGATAACATAAATCATATAAAATATTTTTCTAAAGTTTTAACTAAAGTAATAAAAGTTTTTCATTCCCATTCCCATTCCCATTCATTCCATTCCATTCCCATTCCCATTCCATTCCCATTCCCATTCTCATTCCCATTCCAGCAAAACAAACATCCTCTAACCCGGACAGTGGGGTGGCAATTTTCTTCTTCTTTTTGTTTGGTTGTCTTTTCTTGTAGTTTGGTTCTAAGCCATATCGACGGCGCTGCAGCCCTATTGTTAACGCTCTGCCGGTGGATTTTTCCCTCGCAAGTCAAATACCGTTTCCGGGTGGTTTTCCCTGTCGCCGCTTGTTGGTTATATATCACACGCCAGAGGCACCCCTCCTTGCTCTTCAACCCTAACTCTTGAAGGTTTTGGTGTGGTAGCCTTGAACAGGTCTGTTTTTCCTGCTCCTTTCATGGTTAATTTCTGTACGCTTTTAGAGCTGGGAGTGAGAGAATGAGTTACTATTTTTGTTAGGTTCCCAGCTCGTTCGTAATGCATTTGTATGCGCCTTAATTTATAGTTTCGTACTTGCAGATGGGTAAGCTGGGTAAGAAGGCGAGGAAGTTCGCTAAGAAGAATCTTCAGTCTGTGCTCCGGCAGAAGCGCAAATCCAATTCGTTTTTCAAGAAGAAGAAATCTCCAAGTAAAGAGATTATATTTCGCGTTTGCTGTTAATGACTTTTTTTCTTCTTATCTGTTGGCTTATACATTTATACCTCTGTTCAAGTTCAATGTCAAGTTCTGCTGCTAAATGCTTTTCATAAACTCGTTTTGCTTCTGCACGAATGCGAATAATGTGCATTTATTTGTCGAGTAACTTTTGTGTGCTGATTGATTCAAAACTTCACCAGGGCACGAGCTGGGTAACGATGAAACTGCTGACACAGATGCTACCGTTTCTCCCAATGCCGGGTAAACCATAGAGTTGCCAAACTTTGTGCTCTTGCATTGCGTCGCATTTATTTGCTTCTCATTCTTTTGTCTGAACCAAATTCGTATATAATTCATGCATATTCTAATCCATCCAGAGGCTTCAGAACCGTTGGCTTATTGGTTGCTGTTTTTTTATTATTCTTTAATATGCTCTGAATCTGTAATAATAAGCTTTTATGAGAGCTAAAAGAATCTGTATTGCTTGATGAATGTACAGAGAGTTACAAGGAAATTTATACTGAAAATAAATAACAACCTCAGAGAAGCTGAAGGAAACTAATTCAGACTAATGTAGTAATACACGGTAGAAGTGGAATGAATTAGTCAAGTCATCCCATATTTGTAGGAACTAATTTTGTATCCGTTATTACCCCCCGGCAAGTTTAAGGGCGGGACGCACTTGAAGCTTGTGACGCAGAGTAGCAATCCGATCTTTACCCAGAGGTTTGGTAAAGATGTCGGCTAGTTGATCAACTGAGGAAACATGGGCAACTTGGAGAACACCAGAGTCCACTTGTTCCCTGACGAAATGAAAATCTAGTGCAATGTGTTTGGATCTGGTGCTTAGGACTGGATTCTTGCTCATAAATATAGCGCCCACATTGTCACATAATATCAGAGGAGGGCGGGCTAGAGATAGAGATAAATCAGAAAATAACTGTTGTAGCCATAACAGTTCAGCGGCAGTATAGGCAAGGGACCGATATTCAGCCTCAGTACTCGAGCGAGCAACGACCTTTTGTTTTCTGGACGTCCAACTGATTAGATTACTACCATGATAAATAGCATACCCATACTGCGAGCGGCTGTCATCGGTGTCTGATATCCAACCAGCATCCGAGTAGGCCAACAAAGAGGTCGTGGAGGTTGGAGTGAAGTGAAGACAATGATGTTGAGTGCCGTTTAAGTACCGCAGTATGCGTTTGACAGCACGCCAGTGTAGGTCAGTGGGACAGTGCATAAATTGACAGACTCGGTTAACAGCATATGTGATGTCAGGCCTGGTTATAGTTGCATACTGTAAGCTGCCGACAATTTGCCGATAGAGAGTAGGATTATGAAATGGATCACCATGGCGGGTTAGTTTGGATTGGGGATCGGCGGGAGTAGAGACAGGGGTGGAGGCAACCATTTGAGTGCGTTCCAGAATGTCACGAATGTAGGTGTGTTGAGATAAGTGAAGTCCCTGGATGTTCTGGAGATATTCAGGCCAGAAAGAAATGTAAATCACCCATATCTTTGAGAGAAAAGGTTTGATGGAGTCTGGAGATAAAACGTTGAAGTAGCTTGTCACTTGTCCCTGTGATTATCAAATCATCGACGTATACAAGAATATAGATAGTAGCAATGGATGAGATGTGAACAAAGAGAGAAGTGTCGGAGTGACACGCCCGAAAACCCTGAGTAACTAGATATGTTTTCAGTTTGGTGAACCAGGAACGAGGAGCTTGTTTGAGCCCGTAGATTGCCTTAAGTAGACGGCATACATGGTGAGGACGGGTGGAATCTTCAAATCCTCGGGGTTGACGCATGTAGACCTCCTCCAAAAGATCACCATTTAGAAAGGCGTTGTTGATGTCTAGTTGACGAATCGGCCAATTTCAAGATAAGGCCACCGAAAGAACAAGACGAATGGTCGTAGGCTTAATAACGGGACTAAAGGTGTCAAAGAAATCTGTGCCTTCCGCCTGACTGAAGCCCTGTGCAACCAAGCGCGCTTTGTAGCGTTCGATGGAGCCATCTGGACGTCTTTTTATCCTGAAAATCCACTTACAACCTACAAGATTGACGTTAGCAGGACAAGGAACAAGAGACCAAGTGTTATTTTGCATGAGAGCATTATATTCTGCAGTCATCGCAGCTTGCCAATGTTCGTGCTTAATTGCTTGGGCATAAGTACTTGGTTCGATTGGTGTTGGTGATAGAGTGGCAGTGAGTAATTTTGGTTTGAGAGAGTCAGTGCGAGCTCGCGTGCGCATGGGATGATGTGATTCAGTAGCAGCTCGGTAATAACTGGGGTATTTTTGTTTGGCTGTGGAGCTGCTAGTGGGTTGTTGATAGTGTGGGAGAGGTGATTGCTGCTGATGACCTGAACAAGAGGGAGATGTGAGGCTGGGAAGAAGAGGAGAGGATGGGAATTGCGGAAGAGGTAGTGGGAGTACCAGAAGTCGTGGACGTGGTGGGGCTAGGAGAAGGACTCGTAGAAGGACTCGAAGAAGGAAGGTGATGATGAGGATGATGAGGGCGGTGGGTTGTGAAGGGGAACATGTTGAGCTGCGTGATCAAGAAGGCTGGTGGTAATTGAGAAAGATGGAGGAGGTGATGGTGATGGAGTGTGGGAATTTGAAGAGAAAGGAAATAAATCTTCATTGAAGACCACATGTCTTGAAATGTAGATATGTTGGGTAGTTTGATGATAACACAAATAACCTTTGTGAGAGGCACTGTACCCGATGAAGACACATGGGAGGGAGCGAAAGTCAAGTTTATGGTTCTTATAGGGGCGCAGGAATGGATAACAAAGACAACCAAAAGTTTTAAGGAAACCATAGTCAGGAGTTTTATGGTAGAGAAGTTGGTAAGGTGACTGATAATGAAGAGCGGGGGTGATAGTTCGATTGTGTAAGTAGGTGGCTGTTTTGAAAGCATGTTCCCAAAACTCTTGTGGCATAGATGATTGAGCTAACAGGGTTAAGCCTTTTTCCACAATGACACGGTTTCGGCGTTCAACAGCACCATTCTGTCATCACCACGGTAATCGTCAGCTATAGTGAGTTTGCGCATATCAGGAGTAACATGATCAGTAGCACCCGTGTCCAGATACCAAGAGGGATCAACCACAGTGGAAGAGGTACTAGGCTGAGACAGATGGGCCTGCCGTTGAGAATGACGAGGTTTAGGTTACGGGACGGAAGTCTGTGTGATTGTTTGCGCTGCCAGCAATCAATAGCCTCATGACCAGGTTTGTTACATTACAGGAGACAGTGTGTTGGCGGGGGCGACGACGATCACCAGAGGAGCGAGCAGTATTTAAACCAGAGGTATGGGAGTTGTGACGTGATGGTGTCGAGTTGTTGTGTGTGGCGATTTACCTGTAACACAGGTGGAGATGGCAGGACAGGAGCAGGGGAGGGAGGGAGCCAGCTGTCCGACATGTTCATGTTCAAGCCGGGCTTCTTCCTGAAGAAGCATACCAACGAGAGCATCAATAGAGGTGTCGTCATTTTTGACCATGAAGGCTGCAGTGAAAGCACCATAGGAGGCATCAAGGCCTTGAAGAATGTATCCAATGAGATCTTCATCAGAGATCGGGGACAGATTTTCAGCCAACGCATCGGCAATAGACCGCTTGCGTTCCACGTATTCACATTGACAAGGAACCTTTGCGCAGGGATTGAAGTTGAAGTTTCATCGACATACGGCGAGCACGGGTTTGTGATTGAAAGGTTTGCTCAAGAGCGGACCAGGCTGCCTTAGAAGAGGTTGAACGAGCGATGGTGGCAAGAGCACGTTCGGAAAGAGTGGATTTAATCCACAGGGACAAATCTGTCGCGTTTTTTCCAAGCGACATAATCTGGATTGGCTTCAACCGTGATGGTGCCGTCAGGAGCAGCAAGAGAACGAGTTTCTTGTGGTGGTTGAGGATGCAAGATATGAGATTCAAGATCGAAAGCCTCGAGGGCGGAGACGATTGTGGTTCGCCAGAGGGAATAATTATCCCTGTCAAGCTTTATACTAAGAGATGGAATTTGGAAATTAAGACTGTTGGTTGAAGCATTGGCAAAGGCCAAGAGATGGGAAGTGCTGTTCGTCATTAGTGAATTGCAAATGGAAAATGTAGGGAGATAGGCGACTGGGTTTGTGGATACGGAATGCCTCAAGCCTCCAGAATCGAGTAGATTAGGAAAAAAAAAACTGGGAACTAGACAACGACAGCGACTGGGTATATATATGTGTACTATATATATTATGTTGTGTGGGTGGTGCGATTAGGTTGCTGGCTCAAAAAGCAATTTGCCTTTGATTGACGGTGCTCTCGTGGGATTTGTTGACGACGGCGAAAAAGAAATGAAGAACAAATTAAAAATGTGAGAGACCGGCTGAAGCAGAGGAAAAGGCCGGCTAAAGCAAAGGAAGAATGACGGTGGGGAATTGAGAAAGTGAACCAGCTCGTGATACCATATGAGAGCTAAAAGAATCTGTATTGCTTGATGAATGTACAGAGAGTTACAAGGAATTTATACTGAAAATAAATAACAACCTCAGAGAAGCTGAAGGAAACTAATTCAGACTAATGTAGTAATACACGGTAGAAGTGGAATGAATTAGTCAAGTCATCCCATATTTGTAGGAACTAATTTTGTATCCGTTATTAGCTTTTGGGTTATCTCATGGTCAGGTCTAACTTGGCTATCAAAGCTTCCCATCTGGTGTCATGTGGGGTTCATTTGTATTCCATATGTAAAATTCATGTCAATAATAGTAGGATTTGTGTCCTTTTGAGCACTGTGGTTGATCCCTGTCCTCCCTCTCCGTTCAACTTCCGTGTATATTTGTCATTCATTTGAATTGGAACCGTTGTGCTGCTGTTTATAACTTTCACGATGTCACATTATTTGCTGTGTTTTCCATATCAGCTTTTTTAAAGTGAGGTAATTTCACTAAATTCTTTTAAATCCCTTGCGGATAAAGAATAATATTTTGGTTCAAGTCTTATACTGTTTGGATTTCCTAAAAGAAGTAACATTATGAGCCACAAATGGTGCATATAGTTGTAGGTAATTATCATTACCAAATCACCAATTATCACAAACACGATATAAGATCACCACTCTGACTTTCCTGTCAGCGCCTCTATTCTTATTATTTCTAATATTTTTTTATTACAACATTATTTGTCTTGATTTTTTGTTTGTTAGAATGCCGAAACTGTAAAGAAATAATACTATTATTTACTTAAGCAGGCCTGGATTTTCTCAGAGTAGTTGAATTTAAGGTTTTGGAGCAATCATTGTGTGCAATTAAAAAGAATTACATCACTTTATGTATTTATGGGTGCACCCTAGGGACGGCAAACATGTAACAAAATAGTATTTCTCATGGTCAGGAAGGCATCATTCCAGATCTTGAAGATGATTCTCTTGAAATAGTTCCCATGGATAACAGTGATGTGCTGGCTGAAGAAGGCTCTGAAAGTGATGGATACCTGTCTGAGGTCTCATAACATACTCATGATATCTTATTACCAATGGTCAATGAAATAGTTTGCAACATTCTGATTGTTGATGCCATATCAGGATACCAGCTTTCTAACTGCAGTTGAGATTGGCGTTGATCAACTTTTAGAAGGTATGTCTTTTTTTGGTTAAGTTTCTTGTATGATGTAATGATGTGTTATCTAACTAGTGATTTTGTGCTCAGAAACCGTTGAGTGTGGTTCCTTGTCAATGCAGAATGAAAAGATTCAATCGGAGGTTGAAAATCAAACAAAAAAAATTGGAAAATTTGAAGAAAAAGGTAGTCGACTATTACAATAGAAGAATGGATTGTCATTGATGATGCACTTCGTGCTGTTTACAGGACTAATGTTTTTTGCCTGTGTCTAATTTGTGGCATCTCTTGAACATCTTTCAGCATCATGGATTTTCATCCTTCTTGGAAAAACATATGAAGAATCTTGAAGCACTGGAGGATGAAGATATGGTATTTGATATTTGATATTTGCGACTTTGTTGTATCTGTTACTGTTAGTGGTCTATTGCCTCACTTTTTGTATGTTTACTGTTTTCTTCAGGAGTCTGGTGAAGAGGATGAGGATGACAAGCCTCAACTCAGAAATGGTGAAGTCTGCGTTTCATCTAATCGAGACTACATACGATTTATTGTCAATAATTGGACATTAGTTGAGGATGTAAGGATGCTTTTGATCTGCGAATACTTATAGGTCAGTCACAAGCGCTGGACCCATCTCTGAATTCGCATGCCATTATGGTGTTGAATCATCCAGTGATTCTCGTCTCAGATTGCAGGACCATCAGACTTTTGCAGCATAGTCATGTTCATGCTTCAAGAAGGTGACAACATATTTAAGAGTCAACTGGGTATACCAATAACAAATGGCAAGACGGGAACTATACAGAAGTTGGTAAATACTTCAAAGTGGAAAAAATATGAAGCCCCTTATCAAGTCAGTCTTACTTGAGAAGTACACTTTTTTTCTTGACTCATATTACTGATCCAGACATAATGGTCTATGTTGTGACCCGTTTAAGAGCATCTATGTTATACTTTCGCGAGTTTCCTTCTTTGCTGCACAAACTCACGCAGGTAACTCTACCTAATTATAAGCGACTTGCTATTTTTTTTTTTTTGTATTCAGATGTGCTCTAGTTATTTTGTATGACTAATTTGGATGGTTTCTTGCTATGCTTGTTTGATGCATTTTGATAGGGCAAGCTCCCTATGGGCTATATATATTGTCTAGGGCAAACTCGATATTCAACAGTTTTGGAGTTTTTATGGTTCTCTTTTCTATCTTTCGATGATGTTGAATGGGGCTTAATGATCTAACTAACTTGCGAAAAAGAAATATAATAAAGGAATCCATCCCTGCTAATGCATGGGGAAATGACCAAATTCGGAAGTTTCTGTGAGTTCCAAATATATTTCTATTGATTTTTTTATTGCACGTTTGGACCCTTGTAAATGTGCCTTCTATTGTGTATGATGTAATTTGATGAATTGCTGGCTTTGTTTCATCCATTTGTTTGACACAGAGATAACCTCTTTCTTTCGTAATTTTTTAATTAGTTCAATTTTTAATGCAATCATATCGTACTTGTCAATATTCATTTGATCTGCTTTGAAGGTACGCAGTTTTAGTATAGAAAACCTTATTTTCCTTTCTAAAACTGCATGGTTTTCTGCACTTAAACTAACATGTTATGAATCACTGTTGTTTGCTTCTTTTTTATAGAAATTTGTGCTGGCATAATAATACTGAATGGGTTTTTCTTTGTACTGATATTCATGGTGCAGGTTGCAGTAGGTCTGTGGGTTACTGGTCCACAAGCACTCTCTCTTATTGCGCATTTCTTATCCTCAGTGATGTGGCTTCTGCATTTGAATCCAATTTCTATGATGACTGCTTGAGGAGAATGTACAAAGCTTTTTTGTCGAGCTGTAGAGCTATAGATCCTGTTAATATGAAGCACATACACTATATGAGGGATCTGTTTATTCAATTCTGCTCTATAGATCCCTCAACGTCAATCAGTATGTCATTAGTATCTGTTCAAAGACTTGCTGGAATTTTCCAAAGAGGCTTACTATTCAAGAAAAAGGTATGCACCTGCCCTAATTTTGAAGTGCCAGTGACTGGTTTCTATAATGAGACTGTTTGACGTGGATCTCCTCTGATGATCTACAGTTGACAGTGAAAGAGCGCCAAAATTCTACTTATTTGGTCCAAATTTTTGCTTTTCAGGAAGCTTTGAGAAACTTTGTAGTTGGGAGTATGTTCTGGCCATGGATCTATGGGTTATGTTTTGCCTCAGCTAAGTGAAGGATAGCGATCTTCAAGGATTGCTATTCACAATGATTCAATTAATCAATGGGATGACTCAACTTTTTCCTGGGCCACGATATTTGCCTTTAAGAGTTAAATGCATTCAGTGGCTGAATCATATATCCTCTTCGTCTAGTGAATGTTCATAACCTGTGTCGTCGCTGATCTTGGATCTTCTCGAGCACAGAAACTATGAAGGAAAAAAAGGGTGGAAAAACAAGGGGTGGAAAATCTGGAAAGGTTGATAACTTTCCAAATGCCTTGAAGGTCAGGAACTGATAATCTTACGCTGCTGCTATTTTATTCTATTTTGTGTGCTATTAGTGAACTCCAAGAAGTAAAATAAATAGTTTTGCTCAACTATGCTTGTTTTGTTCTTTCATGTCTGCAGTTATAAAAGTCTTGCAACATTGTGGTATAGTTATCTCTTTTATCAGTTGCAATTTACTAATGTCTACTCGGTTGCTCGCTTAAACCACTGCAAGATAGTTTGCAGTGTCCCCTGGAATAACCTGTTCTAGTCCTTGAGTCACCAGAACTTGAAGTCCAGAAATGGGATGAATGAGTGCAGTGAAACTTAAAATTTTAATTTCTGGCATCTATATCTACTGCTGGATAGACATGTGGGAGGTATATAAAATATATATAGCCACCCCTGAAAAAGGTGGTGAAATGCATACTTACAATATGTGATCAAATTTCATTTCTTTTCTTGTTGGACCTGTCACTTTAAAGTTTAAACAATCTTTGCTGACGAGTCTATCAAGCTTTAGTATCGTTTAGTTTTGTTAGCATTATATTGTTAATGTTAATCCTGGTAGTTGAGGAACAATAAATGTACTGGTAGTCGTATGTATATATTTTTCCTTGCAGCTGCCTAAGCATTTGTTGAAGAGTTCGAAGTTCCTAGAAGAATGTGCAGTAGTTGCTATTGAGCTGCTCTCAACCCACTTTTCTCTGTGGAGCTCCCATATATCATTTCCTGAGCTAGCTACATTCCCTATTATCCGCCTGAGGAAATTCCTGGAGACATCAACTGATGAGAGTTTGCATAATGGAGTCAAACGGTTGATTGAACAGGTATTATGCATTGTCTGTTACAGCATCTAGTAACTGACATGAATGTGATATATTCCATTCCTAATTAGAAGTCGTAGTTTCAAGCTGGCTCATGTTGGGGGGTTTTTTTTTTTTTTTTTTTTTTTTTTTTTTTTTTTTTTTTTGCAAAAGAACTGACCGTTGTTTGCTCCACTTGGAATAAAAATGAAAGGGATATCAACTCGGAAGGGATGGTATAGGGGGTTGTCTCTTTTCATGAGACAGTCCTTGCAGATGTATTTCACTTGCTAGTTACTTTCAATCACAACTCATTCTTCAGATGTTGCTGCTCTTCTGTTTCTGTTTTTCCTTGAACGGTATTGCAGTAATTTGGTATCATCGTTTACAGAGGTCTGTATGACGCTTCCTTTGTTTGAATATGTAGAATTCTGTGGATAGAAACTAATTCATAATCTTTCATGGGATTAAAATAAATCGCATTGACTGCTGAGAATCAAGAATTTGACACTCCACTCTGTAGTACCCGATACTGTGCTGATTCTTTGTGCATTTTCTTCTGGCCCTTTTTGGTCTTTTAGAAGTGTGGCATCATGCTGACAATCTCGTAGTGGATAGGAGGGTGGCTGTGTGGGTGGATGCTTCACACCATAAAGCAGCCATAGTGAGCCCTTTATCATGTTGGATTTAACTTGTTTTTCTTCACATCCCTTCTCATGTGCTCTCTTGGCAGTTGAACTGTTGAAACTCAGTGGTCATTGTGTACGTTCACAGCTCTTTGGTCTATAACTTCTGCATCTCGGAAGTCCAATCCTCATGCCTATTTGCAATGCATTATGCTTTTAGAAATTTTCATGTATATTTAATCAATTACTTGTGGTGACCTCCTTGTTAAACGGTTCTCTGTAATTGATGAACCTGCTATCAATCCTGTGAAATCTCGCATTCTTTGTTTGCAAGGTAATCTCAAAGATTTATCATTCTTCTGATCTTAGGTAGAGAAGAACATAGATTTCGTGCAGAGAAAAAGAGATGATGTGTCATTTACGCCAAAGGACAAAGACTCAGTAAACTCTTTTGTTCAGGTTCATTTTCCTTTCCCATATCACCTTGTTAAGATCACTTGACAAAAAAAAGGTGCTCATTTACCTTCCCCACCCCACCTCACCAACAAAAAGGAGTTTTAATGTAAACTAAAGCAGGGAAAAAACCTTTCTTGGACTTGTTATGCGCAGGACGCCAGGAGTGGTGAGAGCACGCCGTACTCGCAGTACTACAGGCTATAATTGAGAAAGCGGCTTCCAGGAATTTGTTCAAGGTGATAGTGATACCAGGTAAATAAACTTTTTTTTTTTTTTTCTAAATTGTAGTTTTTAATTTTCATACTGTCCGTCATAAGTGTCTCATTTGTTTTTTTGGCACGCTTTTCCACTTCAATATTAAATATATAAGATAAAATAATTTTTTAATTTTTTTTTACAATATATATTTTTGTAAGGATTCCATTAGAAAAAATTTAAAAATATATTATCTTACATGTTAAATTTGTCAAACGACAAGCTCAAATAGTAATGGACAAGTGAGTGGGACGAGGGAGTATGTTTTTTCTCTTGGACTCTACTAGCCTGTGGTTTGTCTTGGTACCTGCTTTTAGATGTACATGTTTGATACTTATAATTACTTATGAATACTATATGAAAAATGATGACTGCATAATATTAGAAAGATGGAAAATAGTTAAAACTATTGAATCAATAAATGACGTGTCATCAAGTAACAATTTCCAAGGGATTTGGCTTTGATTATATTTGTCGACGTAATTTTATCTATTTCTTTGTGTACTAACAACTTCACAAATGCTTGTCATTTATTTGATATTTTTTGGGGGTGCAGGTTGGCACCAAAAGGATCAAAGAAGATGAAGGTGTCCAGTTCGTAAACTCATGAACATATCTAATGATGAATGATGGTACAAAGCTATCCAGTTTTTGAACTCTTGAACCGTATCTTTCTAATGATGAGTGGTGGTCTATGCTTGAAGAAATGGAATCGGTATACAGAAGGCGCCAACCTCAAATCAAAATGTGATATTACTTTCCAACGAATGCCTTGAAAGAAAATGAACATGAAATTCTCACATGACATAGGAAAAGAATCTACAGGCTGAGGAAGATCAATTTTGTAGTAAGGGTGTTAATTTGTTGTTTCAGATACTAGCCATATTATATGTTCTTTTATTCCTAAATTTACCGAGTCAGATACTAGCCTGCCTGCATGGCAGTATGGAAAAACCGCTACCCTTTTTTTCTAGACGCTGTGACTGCAAGATTACTAATGGTCTGCAAGCTTGTAACACAATTCCGATTGAAGTTTTGAGGAGAAATTATATAATGTTGCTGTAAACCGTCTGCTATTCTAACTACATGCAACTGTTGATTATAGGATATAACTGAAAGTCAAACCGAAGGTACATGTAACTTGATGATCCACAAGCAACCTCAAGTTATTGGAATAGAAGCCACTCTACCTTAACCCCGTTATCCACAATCCCACAAGCCCTGAGCAGCTTGAACTAAAGATAACCGAAAACAGCCTCAAGTGATCTGAATAGAAGTCACTTTAACTGAACACGTCGATCCACAAACCCAGAGCAATTTGATCTAAAAGTAACGGAAAACAACTTACAAGTGACTGGAATAGAAGTCAGTTTGTAACTTTGAAGAACAAATATAGAATATTTAATATTTTGATAATTCTTTTACAAATGAACTTACCTATCCTAGTTATTATTATAGTATAATATGTGTGTTCGCATTTATAATTACCTATTTAATATTCGCAATCATTTAAATATTAAAAAAACTCAAAACTGACTAGAATGGCGTGGATTATTTGTGTTTCCTTAAAAAAAAATGAGAGATCATTTCCCAAAAAACGTGGGAGGTCATGGTTCAATTTCCAAATCACATGTTCAATTTTCTCACATTTAATACTGCTTTAACAAGTTTTCCTAGTTAATTTAAGGGTTTCTTTTCTGTTTCTATTTTAATGCACACCTAGATTCTATTAGTAGAATATTGTTTTCAGGTAGATATTGTTTATGTTTCTAGTTTCTTTTTACACTATCTTTATAACAAAAGTTAAATAATATGACGAGTTTATACAAGCTGATCATTAGTTCATTAAATTTTGATTTGAATTTATGGATACAATTCCTAAATCTACAGTTTCACCTTACAAATGCCACCCCGAAATCTATATCCCGATATAATCTCATACTAGCTTAATACAAAGCAATACTGATAGCAAAAAGTTAATTAAATAAATCCAACTCGATCCAACATCCTAACTAAATACTAATAAACTCCTAAAACTAAACTGAGCCAACCCAAATTAAATCTAAACCAATAAACTCAAATTGTCTAGTATAGTACACTTACTGTCTTTCTAAGTGTTCATTTCAGTCTTTCATTTTTCTATTTAGATATGACCTGCTCGGATCAACCCTTCTGTTCCAACGTCGGATGAAAGTCATGGGTTAAACTCCACCCGCAACTATTCTTTAGGGGTAGGCAAGTGTCGCAAACTTGATTGTGTCACACTCAGGATCAAGGGGTCCAACCTATTTTATTCATACGGACATTTTCATCTCCACCATCAACACATTTTCAAGGGAATGTTTTTTTTTTAATGCTCCTGATGACAATAAATAGGTTTATTTTGAAACTAAATCCATGAGAATAGTGAAAAATAGATATAAAATTCATAGATGACAATAATTGACATATTCAATATTAGAATATTAAGCTTTTGTAATTGAATCTTTTGACGTCTCTCTTAGATTTTCTGAATTCACCACGGCTAACAAGCTACTCACATGGAATCAAATGAAACAATATGAACAGCCACCCTTGACTGACGGTCACATTAGACAAAACCCCTTCACATCTACAAATATACCAAACCCCTTTACATCTACAAATATACCAAACCCCTAGAATGGAACCAGACGAGCCAACTGCAATAGGAACTCGGGCACTAGTCGTCTTCTTGGAGGTGCCACTGCATCGTTCGCAAGTGCTTCTTCATCCCCTGCATGGATCACACGAACCAAATGCTCGAAGAGCTCGTCTTTCCCTCCTCGTAGAGGGTCCTGATAATTATATATGAAAACCGTAATCAATTATATATAGTAGGAGACTGTGGATTAAAGTCTCTTCCCAGACGGTTTTGCAAGTAGTGACTTACTTCTAGAAACAAATCCGTGTGTGTTTTCCCATCATATAACACCAGCTCAGCTTGAGCATCTTGATTATTCAAAGCGTCTGCAAAATCCTTACTGCAAGAAAGATAGTATAAGGCCCAAAAGATCACTAAAAAACTAGATGCAACTCAAATGGTTCTGGTTTAGGTGCTCAACTAATTAAGAGGTAATTGAAGCATGTGGTCAAGTCATTTGCGACTTAATATGTGATTTGCAACAAAAAATCTCTGCTCATTCTCATGTAACTTTCCTCTTACTAACATACACGCATACGAAAGTCGACATACATGAAATTGTAGACAGAGTTGCATTAAAGTATGTGGTGGACATTTTAGGTAGAGTGAGAAACGATCATGACCTGGCAGCCGATGGAATGGAAAAGTCAGCAGTCCCGTGGAAAAGGATAATTGGGGGCAACAAAGAAACGGCATTCCGCCCACTCTTGTTTCGTATGATCACCTCGGGTGAGTATTTTTTGAAAGATTCTTCTCCTTCCATGATGCTATTAGAAGCCGCGTAGGAGTGGTTATATTATTCACATTTAGGATTGAACTCACACACATGATCTATCTGGAATCAGAAATTACCTTAAGAAAATGGAACGATAGAGGCCTCGGTTATGGAAGTGTTCAACTAGATTGAATAAGTTGTACCTGATGGAGGAGAGTGACAGAGTATGCTATGATCAATCAAATACACCAATTCATGGATCCATGAATAACGAATTGATGATAAAATAAAAAAAAAAAGAAGCGCTCAGCTGCTGCATGTTATACTCACACTGTCATGCCACAGATACTCAAGTATTGTAGGTCAGATAATATGAAACTTTTGGAATGCTGTACAGTACTACTTCCATTTCCCCTTCTACTTTAACAACTAAGAAAGAGTTGTTTTACCACTTACCCTCCAGATAGCCCAAAATATGCCTTAATCTGCAAGATACTCCAAGGATCCCTCTCTCCCTGAGACTCTCTAATGGCCTGCTGTATGAAAGCACAAGCTGAAATGTGTGCACCAGCTGATTGACCCATGAGATAAATTCTACACGGTGAAAGAAGAATCATTTTGAAACAGAATAATAATAAATAATATTTGATATCACATTGGATACGATATTTACCTGTTGCGATCTCCACCGTAACCAAAAATATTATTACACACAAATGAGATTCCTCGAGAGACATCATCTACCATATCACTAATAGTACCTTGAGAAAATTTCTGCATGACAAAATATTCAATTAACATCTCAAGCTCAGATACTCACTCATATTGCGTTATCATCAAGCAACTCAGAAAACATGGCACGCCACTTTCAGATTTGACCAAATGCAAGAGATGGCACGACCAAAGCATGAAGACACAAAGTGACTCCAAGAGTGGATTCTTAATATAACAGCAGTTGAAAAAATAAACTCCACAAAGATTTCGCTGGGAAAAGTTCAGTTAAAATAATTTACTTGAACAGAATTCAGAATCCTGCAGTTAAGCTTACTTACCTGTAGTCAAGACAAGCAACAATTATATCTCGTTCTGCTAATTGTTTTCCTAGCAGCGAACCCCAAGCTTTATACCTGAAAGAGTAAAGTAGCAAGCATTCTGGAAATTAAACATGAAGATTGGTATATCAATCAGAATCTAAGGGACAGTAAAACTGAAGACTAGGAGTTCATGAAAAGTGAAAATTTCATTCCCTGGCATTCAGCAATCTGTAACTTACCCAATAATCCAGGCACCACCAGTAACAAATATGACAACTGGCTTTAGTCCATCAGAACTTTTTGGTAGATGTAGATCTAATCTGACAAGTTAAAAGTGGCATCAATGTATGAGCCAATATGTGTGTATCAAGTTACTAATAAAGAAAAAAATGCAGCTAATTTAGTAGTGATAGAATTTCTGGTCTAGTTTGAGTGAAGGAGCAGTCGAATGTTACAAAAGTTATCTAAAGACGGACAAGCAGTGAAAAGCTGTTAGGGAGATGGTTGAACAACTTTCTGAACAGCTTCTCAACAGAGCTTTTAGTTTAGAAGTCTCAGCATAAAAATAGCCAAACAGGCTCTTTTCAAGGTTAGATTCCAGATATGTCCCCACAAACTTCTCAAGTTCCTTCCAGAAAACAGGGCATGGTTAAGGAAATACCTATTTCTTGGCTGATATCCATACACAACACTTCGTCGAACATAACTAGAGGAGTAATAGTAAAAAGCCACTGTGATGAAATTGCGAAGACGAAAGATTAGTTGCAAGGATATGTAACCTCACTGCTTGTATCCAGAGCTGAAATGAAATATCAGCTGTATTTACTCATAAATATGAAATTTTTATAAAAGCAAAGCGAAGGATCATATACAATATCAAATTCATACCAAGTGACAGGGGCAAGGATGAGCAAACACCAGGACAATCAAAGTTTAGCAGGGAAAGAGACGAAATTGAAAAACTTCTTATTAGCAAGACGGGGCTGTATATTTAAGTTCTGTTCCAGCCCTCATAAAATAAAGGAAAGGAGAAGAAACTGCTGACAAATAAAAGTGGTCATTTGAAACACTGTAGACGTTTGGAGGCAAACTGATGCAGCTTACCTTGGAGAAAACCAGGAAGAAGTAGCAATGTATAACAACAAAGACCAAGCAATCTTGTAATCCACCGGTAGCCTACCCTGTTTAAGCATAGATAATGAGTGGTTACAAATTACTGCATAACAAAGAGTTTTTCCACATTGAAAGGGGAAAATCTATGTAGATGCACCAAGACAACATATATTTTTCCTCGGGTCTCGAGAGCCAGTGGCAGTAAGTCCTCAATAGATGAGCAACCTAGGCAGAGGTTGCTTAAAATCACCAATGAGACAGACATCTTATAGCAGCCATATCATACCCCCAAACCTAGATAACAATGCTCCATGGCTTCTGATCGTCATTCTGTTTTCCAGATCAGATCGCCACAAAAAGATGCATGCAATTGAATGCAAATTAGCCCGCGGACTATACCAGTTTTCCTCTTCCACTCCAAGCAAATGCCAATGGAATCCCATTTTACTCTTTCCGTCGTTCCCCTTATAATACTTTAAATTAGAAGATCGTGGTCTGCAGATCTTAATATAATCAATATACTTTCCAATAATAGTTTTTACAGATAAATCCCCCCCCCCCCCCCCCCCCCCCCCCCTTAAAGGCGACCCCTTCTCCTTCCGGTGTGCTCCCCGCATCTGCCCGTCTCCCAAGAAATGGATAAACCAGTGTTAGAAAACTTAATGACCATCTACATGTACTCTCATCCAAACGACAAAAATAAAATAAAAACAAAAAGTCTAGTTTTTCACTTGTATACTCCAGACATACACAACCCATGGATTTCACAAAACTGCTCCAGCACTAACTTTCTGCATTAAAAAACAGATAGTAATCTAATCGACAAACAAACCCAAAGAAATGGACCGAAATGTAGCCCACTAGAATGAAACAATATAGTCAATTTTCCACATAATAAGGAGCAATCAAGCGCGACGTGCGCCCGAGAGGAAAGATTACCCAAGATAACTTAGCAGCTTGAAACTCAACCGAGTAATCAAATAAGTCTCGGCGGCCGCATGACCAATATCCCGGCCGAACAAGTGCTGTATCCACGGCGGCGAAGTCCCAGCGCCAACTGCCCTCCGCCGAGGCTGGCGCTCCGTGCCGCTGGAGGTTGTATTTCCGTGATCAGTAACAGGACACATGGGCGCGTCCAGATCATTGTTTGTCCTCTCATCCTCATCGCTAGAAGAAACTTTGATCTTTTTGCAGGAGAACGGTTTGCAAGGATGCCCGGTGACGTCATTGCCGCAGCCATTGGCTCCGGGGAATAGGAGAGAAAATGGATATGGTGGTGGAAGAAAAAGAGAGATAAGATGGAAGGCCCGGGAGAGTGGTTAACGAGAGAGAATTAAATGGCGGTTTCGTAGATTCCTCATTTCCTCTCCCTTCATTCCCTGAAATTGCGCGGGTACGCTGTCCGAAGCAGATTGCATTTCCTCCTATGTCTCTGCTCCCGGAATATAGTTGGGAATTCTCTTCCCCAGATAAGAAGCTTTGATTTACTTCAGACCTCTCACAGAAACAACAGCAAAATGCTACATAAGGTAGTCCAAAGAGAATCTACCCCTGACCTGACATCTATCCTGTAAACGGATTAGTTTGCGGTGGGGATAAAATGAGAAGTTTTGTTGCGGACTCAAACTCCCTCCCTTTCTTAGTTCAAAATGAAAGCAACAATGGTGGCCTTGGTTATCTTCCGGTTACAAGGGTCTCACACGATTTCTAAAGTTGTCTTCTCAAAAGACAATTTCTCACTTTCTTACAAATGAGTCAACAGACGATTTCAGCTAATTGTAATCTTCTTTTTGAAGAGACGATTTCTTCCGGAATGTTTATTTTAAAATTAATTTTGGTTGGAGATTAATATGAGTAATATTTTTTGTGGGGTGTTAGTTCATCATTTTTTTCGTATTTAGCTTCCGACACGTTTTTTAATAGTTATATCCGTTTTGGTTCTAGATTTGAATTTATTTTTAAATTTAACTTATTTTAGATTTTTAAAAATATATGGAAATTCATAAGATACCGCTAAAAATTTTAGTTTGTTAATTCACAAAAGACCATCATTTTTAAAAATGTTTTCCAGATACCACAAAAATAAATTTAATTCACCAGATACCACAAATTGCGAACCTAAAACATTTTAAGACCAAAATACCCCTACTTGTTAATAACATAGTTAACATGATACCACATAAATATTATTAATTCACAAAATACCACAAAAGTAAATAAATATATATTAAGAATAGTAAAAATAGGGAAAATTCACGGGATACCACTAAAAAACTTTCTAATTCATAAAATACCACGGTTTTAAAAAAAGTTTTTTCGGATACCACAAAAACTTTAAAAATTCACGGGATACCAAATTACGAACCCAAAACTTTTTGAGACCAAAATACCCTTACTTGTTAATTACATAGTTCACGTGATACCACATAAATATTATTTATAATTAAACATATTTTTAAAAGTAAGTAGCAAAATTAACTTTCTCCTATATATGGGTTGAAATTGAAAAAATATAAATACCATATATATAACAAAAGAATCTCTAAAGAATTATAAAAAATAATATATTAGAGAAGCCACAAACTTGTTTAAAAATAGACAAAAGCAGTAATATAATGGTTGTTTAATTTTTTGTATATATATATATATATATATATAATATATATATATACTATATTTACTTTTTTATATTACTATTTTACATTACTAAAAATACTTTGGGTAAAAATATAATAAAAAATTGAGTTATCATTCCCTTAATTTGTTTTTTTATTTTTATTTTAGTTTTTTAGCTTTTAAATGATATATACTTTTTTATATATATATTTCAAAAAAATAAATTAATTATGTGTTTTTTTTTTTATTTATAAACGTTTACACAAATAAAATGATAAACTTAAATTTTTATTATTTTTTACTGTTCTTAATATATATTTTATTTACTTTTGTGGTATTTTGTGAATTAATAATATTTAGATGGTATCCTGTGAACCATGTTTATTAATAGTAAGGGTATTTTGGTCTTAAATGTTTTGGGTTCGTAATTTGTGGTATCTGGTGAATTATATTTAGGGAAAATTACATCCCCACCCATGACGTTTGGCGAAATTACACACCCCCACCTTCGAGGTTTCAAAAATTACTTTGTGTCCACCCATGTGGTTTCCTCTTTTTTACATCCAACAACTTTTCTAATATTTGATTAACTTAAAAGATGGTTAAATGTTATCCAAATTGATGAAACTTTACATGGATGATGCTAAGGTGTTACATTTTTGTCCAATGTCAAATCCAAAGTTTTTTAAGGTCATATATGATCTGTGGGACCCAATGAAAATACGTTCACATGTCACATGTTTCATTGGGTCCCACGGATCACATATGAGCTTAAAAACTTTGGATTTCACGCTAGATCAAATATAACACCTTAGCATCGTCCATGTAAAGTTTCATCAATTTTGGATAACATTTAACCATCTTTAAGTTGATCAAATATTAGAAAAGTTGCTGGATGTAAAATAGCGGAAACCACATGGGTGGGTAAAGTAATTTTTGAAACCTCGTGGGTGGGATGTGTAATTTCACCAAACGTCATGGGTGGGAGATGTAATTTCCTTTAAATTTTTTTTTTGTTGTATCTAGAAAACTTTTTAAAAAGCGGTCTTTTGTGAATTAATAACTTTTTAGTGATATCTTATGAATTTTCCCAAAATATATATCATACTGGAAGCCAGGAGTGAATGGTGTTGGGTGGTTCCGATTCCATGTACTTAACATTACCTCAAATGTACTAGTTTCGGTTTATTCGAATCTCTAAATGGTGTTTGAATTTCCTTCGATAGCTACCTATTCTAATTCCTAACCGGTTTCGATTCGGTCCAACTAAAAATTCTAATTAGTTTCAAGATCAGAACAACTGTCTTGTCATTTATACTATTTAAACTGTTTACAATTTTGTAGCTTACGCTAAATGAGCTATAATATCCATGTACACTTCAGTACATAAATAAAATCATCTTGAATCTAAAATGCTCATGATTTCAGACTTTCAGCGAGATTCTAGCTCAAATAATGGGTTTACTATTTCCACATTGGCAAATTCGATGCCATAGGCCGACCGCACTGAGTTACCGGTGGCTCAGTGATTTCGCAATTTAGTGGGTTTAAATTGTTGTAAGTTTTAATATATAAGTTCAAAATAAAAAAATTATAATCATTGTTACTCAAAATTCAAGTTTTCAAAACAAAATCAGTCATGGATATGTTATGACAACTTAAAAAATTTATTTTTACATGTATACGTTGATACACTAAAATGATAATAGATTACAAACTTCAGAACCGATAAAAAATAATTATTGCTTTGTAAGTATTATTATTGTTGTATTTGTGTAATTTAAACCTTATATGATGATCATGTATTTTTCATACATACCAAATATTGTTTTGGGTTGTATTAATTTTTGAAATTTTTTATTCTTATATATGTTACGATGATACACTAAATGAAAATATGATTATATATCACTTTTTGATATAAGATTAATTTTGATATAATGATTCATTAACATTGATATGATACACTAAAATGATGTTATGTGTTTACATTGATACACTAAAATGATGTTATGTGTTTACATTGATACACTAAAATGATGTTATGAATCATAAGTCTCATTGATATATATGGATATATACATGTAATTAATATAAAATTTAAATTTCTCAAAACATATCCATAACTTGTCTTGTTTTGAAGAGCTTGAATTTAGATTAACAATGACATATTTTTTTTACATTTTGGACTTATATTTTAATAATTACAACTAATTAAAATTAATATAATAAAAAGCAGTCCAGTCAGCAACTGACTAGACTGCCAACTCATCTCTGTCGTATCAAGTATCACGCGGTCCGACTGCACAATCTACACACCGTTCCACATTATTTTCTATGAAGTTTCATCAATGCTGATTTTTCATTTTAGAACACTTGATTTTTGGTTTTTTTTTTATCCAAAGGAAAACTTTATTTATTAACCATTGTTAAATTGAAAATACAACTTGTCACCTTCTAACAAACTCATACACTCACGAGGAGGTACTATCAATTTCCTAACTCCTTTAGGACAGCAAAGAGCCAAACGAGCCAAACAATCGGCTAATGAGTTATAAGAACGACCAATTTTAACAAATGAGCAACTACTGAAAGATTGAGAAAACCGCAGACATTCCTTCAACAGAACTCATTAGGCTGATCTTTAAACTGCTCCTTCTGAAGCTGATCAAAAACTAACTGAGAGTCAGTTTCAGCCACTACATGATGTAGCCCTTCCTCTCTGGCCAGACGTAGACCATCCAGGATCCCCCAGTTTACTACTTCAAGAATGCTGGTCGACCCCATTAGATGAGTGAAGCCACAAATCCATTCACCTCTGTGATCTCTGATAACTCCAGCAACCGCAACTGATCCATCCTTACCCATAGCCGCATCAGAATTGATTTTATAGACACCTAATGGAGGGGGCTGCCACCTAACACTGCCCGGCGTTGCACTCCTAGGTTCAGTGATGATCTTAGCTTTCTTAGAGATACTTGTGAATTCTGAGTTCTTCTTGCAGAGCATTTTGATATCAATCCTCTCTGAACTGGGGAGATTGTTGTGATACTTAAGTTTCTCCACCACCAGAGAGTGGCAAATGATCGCAAACACTTGACTCCAGTCAGCCGCATCCCCCAAAGAGACCCTTTTCCTACTGGAAAGATTCTTTGACAGCCATACTTTGACATCCAATCCTGGCTGGAAGAATTCTGCATTCTGATTGAGACCAAATTGAGCCCAGACATCTTTACTCACAATGCAATCCCGCATGACATGGAGTTCATCCTCCTTGGAGCCGCATAAAGAACACTCATCACCCGGACTAAGCCCTCTAGAGTGCAAAGACTTTTGGTTTTAAGCCTCTGGTGCGCAAGGAACCAGAGAAAGGTTTTCACCTTTTGGGATCTTCAGCCTCCAGATTAATTTCCAAAAGTCATCTTTAGTTCCTGATGTAAAGAAATGCTCATAGACAGAAGATACAGTTAAATTCCCCGAGGGGTGGTAAGACCAAAAAATATTATCAATAAACTCCTCATTAAAAATTGCCTTACTAGCCAGGAATTCAAAATATCAGAAGGAAGAGATTAGAAAGACTGTCCCACTTCCAACTACTATCAGATTGCCATAAATGATCAATTGTAACATCCAGATTAATATTGGTTGCTTGGGAAACATAGGAACACAGAGGTTTATCAACTAGCCATTTATCCTTCCAAAAATTTATAAGCTTACCATTACCAAGCTTCCATCTAGTACCATCAGATATCAGGTCCCGAGAACCAATAATATTTTTCCAGACAGGAGAGGCACCTTTAACTTCAGGGTTCCTGTATTTCTACAGCAGAATTTTAGCCCAGAGAGTATCCTGATGCTTAAGCAATCTCCAGCTAAGCTTGGCCAGACAGGCCCGATTCATTGCCGAGGATTTCCTAGGCCCAGCCCACCCTCGACCTTAGGCTTGCATATGTTATCCCAGGCAATTGTATGAAGTTTCCTGTCGGACTCCTTATGTCCCCACAAGAAAACATCTACTAATCCTGTCTAACCTCTCACAAACAGAAACAGGCAAAGACTGAGACATCATAGTAAAGATAGGAACAGAGCTAAGCACAGACTTGACTAGAGTAAGCCTCCCAGCAAAGGATAAGATTTTTCCTTCCAGCCACTAATCCGATTTTGAACTTTTTCAATCAGATCATCAAAATACTTACTCTGATTTCTACCTCTATGGGTATTAATCCCAAGGTATGTGCCTAGATTATCAGCAATAGGAATCCCTAAGCTTCTACTAATATTAACTTTCTGAACAGAATCTACATTTTTAGAGAACATAATGCGTGATTTATCAAGACTAACCTTTCCTCCAGACATCTCACAAAATCCCGAAAGGGCAGTCATCATATTAGACAAATTAACCTTAGTGGCAGACCCTAGCAATACTAGATCATCCGCAAAGAAAAGATGGGAAAGCTTTGGTCCATTCCTGCTTAGACTAATGGTATCCCATCTACCTTCTTGAACAAAAATATCTATCATGTGGAAAAGCGTTCCATACAAAGGACAAAGAGATAAGGAGAAAGGGGATCCCCTGCCTAATACCTCTAGAAGAAGAGAACTGACAGGATTCACAGCCATTCCATAAAACTTTCATGGAAACCGATTCCACACAGGACATAACCAGCTCAACAAAGCTAGAGGACAGGTTGAGACAATTCAAGGTGTCTCTAATAAACCTCCAAGAAAGTCTATCATACGCTTTTTCCAAGTCTATCTTAATAACAACCCAACCCTTCTTACTTTTCATTCTGTTCATAGAATGAAAAATCTCCCGCATAATAATATGATTATCCTGAATATTCCTACCAGGAACAAAACTAGTCTGGGTGGGAGAAATAACATCAGGAAGGAAAGATTTGATTCTATTAGCCAGAATTTTAGAGATAAATTTATATGTAACATTACACAATGCTATCGGTCTGAAGTCTTTCATATGTTCTGGAGTAGACAGTTTAGGAATCAGACAAAGAGAGTAGAGTTAATGCTAGGATTCACTCTGTGAGAACTAAAGGTACTAATCACCAGATCATAAACATCTTTTTTCAGCAGCTCCCAGTGGTATTTATAGAACCAGGCCTGAAATCCATCTGGACCAGGAGCCTTGTAATTACTCATATTCATTATAATACTATCTATTTCATCATGATCAGGGAGCCTATTGCACAGATCAAAGATATCAACAGAAAGAATAGGGAAATTGTGTCTAACAGTAAGATATCTATCAGAAACTTCCTGTTTAAAAGATCGTTGTAGTAGTTAACAGCTAAAACCATAAGGTTTGATTTTTGGTTTGATTCCGTATAGTATGGGTCTTTATTGTATTTTAGGATTTATTTATTATTTTGTTTAATTGTTTAGTACTTTCTTTACCATAATATTACCATCACTTTCTTTTACTTTTCAATATGTAATTAGTACATTACGATCACAAGTAGAGATGGTAAAATGGAGGAAAAACTAAAATAAGCTAATAGACTGATGTCTATCAAGAAAGATGAGCAACCAAGAATAACTTGGTAACTACAAGCTAACTTGGTATGGAAATTGATGAGAGTTGCTTGTGGTAGTAGGTCATTTTTAGTGTTCCGCTAGTTATGTAATTATTATGGGTTATGGGTTTTATCTTCAACTATGTTGTTGGTTTATGGGTGGTTTCGGGCAAATACTATTGTACACCAGTTGTATGGTGAGGATCATACAATAATTCATTTTAAGTTCAAACATTGTTCAAATTTTTGTATCGATTGTTTATATTGATGCAAAAGTTACATGTGTTATTATAAAATTGTTCAACTTTATATGATAGTTATTCAAATGATTGTGAAGATTGTTCAAAAATGTACATAAACATCGTACAACCGGTTGTATGATAACCACATAAAAAACAATTAATTGGTAACTTATTATTTTGCACATTATAAGGTGCAGATTTTTTTTTTTGGATTTTGAAATGTAAGTATTCGGAATATTCTTCTTGAAATAATATACCAAACCAAATGGAATGATTCGAACTACTTATCGACAGGGAATAAAATCCCAAATAACCCTCATTTACAAAATAAATCTCTATTAACTTCCTTTTAAAACTAATTCCTAAAATAACACTTTCGTCACTCATCGTTTAAATTGAAATCACCTGTTACCCAACGCTTAAAATAATTCTAAGTGTCGAAATGTCGTGATGTTTCAGTTTAACTCACAGAGAAATCGTCTTTTAAAAGACGAATTCTAAAGTCGTATTTTGAAGAGTCGTCCTGGGTGTTATTTTAGGAATTAGTTTCGAATAGAGGTTAATAAGAGGAATATTTTTGCAGAAACAAGTTATTTTGGACTTTTTTTTCTTAAACTCACATCATCGTCTTCTGAGATATTCTCGTTGTGGCTCGTTTGCTTTTGCTGTCAGCATCCCGCCCGATGTTGTGTTAATTATCAAACCCACGATGTATTTAGGCTCTATTCGGCATGGTTTTTTTTTTGCGGTTGTTTTGTGGCTGTTTTGGTTTGGTTGTTTTGGTTGGCTGTTTTATGGTATTTTGTTGGTTGTTTTTTGAAAACTGTTGTTCGGTAGTGTGACGGTTTCGTCTGGTGTATTTGAATAAGTTAGTTACGTGTAGTGCGTTTACGGATGTCTGTGCTACAATTATAAATTTTATATCACATTTTAAAACAATTTTTTAAAGATGTAAATAAAGAAGCTACTAACAAATATATAGATTAATATATACATAATTTATAATTAGAAAAACAACAAAGTTTTATTATAATAAATAAAATTACACCCCCCACCCATGACGTTTGGTGAAATTACACACCACACCCACGAGGTTTCAAAAATTACTTTGCCCACCCATGTGGTTTCCTCTATTTTACACCAGACAACTTTTCTAATATTTGATCAACTTAAAAGATGCTTAAATGTTGTCCAAAATTGATGAAACTTTACATGAACGATGCTAAGGTGTTATATTTTGGTCTAACGTGAAATCCAGAGTTTTTTAAGCTCATATGTGATCCGTGGGACCCAATGAAACATGTGACATGTGAACGTATTTTCATTGGGTCCCACAGGTCATATATGACCTTAAAAAACTTTGGATTTGACATTGGACAAAAATGTAACACCTTAGCATCATCCATGTAAAGTTTCATCAATTTTGGACCCAATTTAAGCATCTTTTAAGTTGATCAAATATTAGAAAAGTTGTTGGATGTAAAATAGAGGAAACCACATGGGTGGGCAAAGTAATTTTTGAAACCTCGTGGCGGGGTGTGTAATTTCACCAAACGTCATGGGTGGGGGTTGTAATTTTCCCTAATTGTTAACATTTATATTTAGGTCTATACAAATAACTCCGCTATTATCAAACACAAGTCTATCAGTGGATAACGACAATTGTAACTATACATGGTTTTAACACACGAGGCTACTTGTTCACATTTGAATAAAAGAAAAATATAATAATTAATTAGTGAACTTTATTAATGTTTACATCATACAAAAAAATAACAATTTAGTTGCTAAAAAATATGACATATATATTAATATATGTAGATATAATTAAATATTCAGATTTTATACCTTAGTTTAGCAATATAGTCAAAAGTAAAACTGATTATTATGTCAATACAATATTTTTTTAGTTTTTTATTACAGATTCTATAAATTAAAAAAAAAACATTAGAATTACTCAAAATAATTTTTAGTATAAGTTTTTAGAAAAAAACTACTAGTTTAAAACTATTGTTCTATATTATTGTCATTAACTTATAATTTAGTATACCAATCTATATAAACAAACCAAAAATAAAAAGGGAAAATAAACTTTTTTATATATTAATTTATATATTTCAATTTTAAATTAATTTTTTAAATTTAATATATATATCATTTTGAAAATAAATTATAAATATTGAAAATTCAAATTAATTTATTAAAATTAATGTTTAAATATTAATTAATATTAATAAAATATTCTTGCCCCTCTATTACAATTTTTTGGCTCCGTCCGTGTTTACGGTATTTATTCTCTTTGCAGCATAAACTGCCGGTTGTTTTGTGGTTGTTTTGTGCTGATATATTTGTGGTTTTTGAAAATTAGTGTCCGACAGTGTAATAATTTGACATTTTTATCAAAATAACAAACTAAAAAATACCAAAGTTATACCAAAAAAACCACACCGAAACGGAGCCTTAGGGTTTGGTGCGGCACATCAAGTTAGTCAACTTCAGCAACTACTTGGTTCGATGAGTGTGTGAGTAGTGGATTTCCCCTCCTATGCGACAAACGGCTGGACGATAACGGAATTGGCCGAGTTTCTATAAGGATGAGAATGAGTATCCATAATGCTGAAATTGTGAAGGATGAGTTGAATGTTCTTCAGGGCTCAAATTCAGGTTGGGGTTTGTTTTCGCGTCACTAGTCGTCACCCATTTCGACAAATAAATCTTCCGCCATGTTTATGTCAACCCAAACAGAATTTCTCTTTGTGTTTTGTCCAAGCCGACCTGCCAACTTGTTTCGTCAAGTCTAGTTCCACCCATTTCCGCTAATCTTGGGTCCTTGGTCTGTCAGGTTTTAGTCGCCTCTTTGGTTGCAGTCATTGAGACTTTTGGCGAAGCATCCTATATATCTCATCTCATCTCTTGACTTTTAATGAAATGTGAACCACCAAACCATCCCTTGGTTAGAGCACCGTGCTCACTCTGCTTTGGCAGCAGCTTTCTAACTGTATGAGTAAGATGGAGGCGTCCTGTGTTGGTTAGTCTTTATTATGGATTCAGTTGAAATGCTTTGTGCTCATAATGAAATACTAGATGAAGTTTGAAGATACTCCATTGTTAAGCTGTTGCCTGCTTTCCCGAAGTGGTCAATTCAGTAAATATTTTGGTATATCCCAATAGGTTTTCAGAATTGGGCACTAAGCTTCAAATGCACAATGATGGCAAATTGAGTTTACACACTAAACAATCATACAATTCATTTTGAAGTAAACTTGTGAAATACTAACAGTATTAAGATATATATCCATGACATGAAAACAAACATTAGTTGTCTTGCATTCTAAATAAGCTTGAGATACTGATCACATCATTTCTTGATTTCTGTGCAGTATCTACTTTATGTATTACCACTATTCATTTGTGACGACGATCTACCGAATTTTGCGCCAGTGACAAGGAATTAAAGAAAGCTTCGGTCGGTTCATTTTCGCTGGAGTAACGCTACTTAGGGGATTCTAGACAAGAGGTGGAAAGAGGCGGGAGAATGAGAACCGAATCAGAAAGATGATGGACGCCACCAGTCAACAGCTAAATTTCCAGTTGTTTTTTTTTTTCTTAAAGAGAGAAAGTGAGTGCAGGAGGCTGAAGCTAAAATTAAATACCTACCTACATATGCCACTCTAAACAGCCCTTCTATTAAAGGCAGTCTACTAGACTTTGCTGAATTTCTATGAGTTCAATGGCAGCGGCTCTCATGGCTCTAGTGAAAGGACCCTCACCTTGCTACCTTCTTCCTTATCGCATAATCTCTCTGCCTTTTTCATCCAAAATTCAATCTGTTGATTCTCATACCTCTACCTCACAACAGCCCTTCTCATTCTCAAACTCCCCTGCTGTATACAGGAAACAGATTTTGCTCGCCAGTCTCCTGCAAAGATTTGGGTTTCCTGCTACTGATCTTCAATCATTTCTTTCTAGGAATCGATTTCTTTTGGAGAGAGATATATCGGAGATTGAGAAGGCTCTGGGAGTGCTGCTGTTTTCATTGAAGTTGCCACAGACTATGCTTATTGAGTTAATTAGTGGGTGCCCTAGTGTGTTGGACTTTAATTTTATGAGAAAATGGGATATTTCATCCTGGGTTCAAAGATTCTCCAAGATGCCCCTTCTGCCATTGCAAGCTCTATAAGTTTTTCCAGGAGATTTCATAGAGAACCAAGTGACTTTCTTCGTCCCATTCAGGTTATGAAAGATTTTGGTTTTACAGAAGGTACAATTGCTAAGGTTTTTCAGCAATACCCTGAAGTTGTCAATATTGAGGTGCACGAACTACAGAAACGAAGGGACTTTCTGACGTCTGTGGGCCTAGGAGGGCTAGAAACTGGCAGGATATGTTTCTTCTTCCCACAAATTTTGGGATATGGGATTGAGAGTAGGTTGAAACCACTGCTCAATGAATTCGATCAAATGTTTGCTGGGCACTTGTGGAGGCAGGAGATGGTGAACGAGCCAAGAATGCTTTCATTTGAACAGGGTGAATTACAAAGATGCTTGGAGTTGTTGAAGAATCTAAGTTGTCGACACTCAGTCAAAGAGCGGATTTTCTCACAAGGAGAATTAAGAGCTGCATTTGCTGTCAAAGAGAGAGTCGATCTCTTGTGTGGTTATGGATTAATTCACAGAGATGCTCTGAATCTGCTGAGAAGGGAGCCAAGGGTTATAGTGTACGATATCAAGGAAATCGAGAAGAAGGTGGAATTTATGTTAGAGAGGATGAAATTCAATATCGGTTGTTTGACTGAAGTTCCTAGTTATCTGGGTGTGAATTTTGAGAAACAGATTGTTCCCAGGTATAATGTGATTGAGTACTTGAGGTCCAGGGGAGGGATCGGTTTTGAGGTGGGTTTAAGTCATATCATAAACCAAGTAGGCTCAGATTCTACAACCTTTACGTCAAACCTTATCCAGAATGTGAGATGATATTTGGAAGATTTTCTACTAGTTGTAAAGGAAAGACTAAACATCCTCCTGGCTTGTGGAAACTACTTAACCCACAAGCAAATGCAAGGGAAAAGAAAGATGTTGAAAGCATCAGATCTTTTATGGAGTTGTGATCTGAAGCTACCTTGATATCTACTTTCCTCCATTTTTATCCGGACTGAGATCCTATTTAGAGTTAGGAGCGAGCTGCATCAGAATTATGGCAGAATTGTCCAACATTACACAAATCGCTAGGATTGACGTTGTTGTAGAATTGCATGAGGAGAACGAGATTCTATCAGCCTACAGATCTCTTCTTTTTCGATGAATAGTAATCTTAAGCACAATATCTTAGGTGTAATGTGATCTTTTGTATATTACATTCCAAAGGTGCTGGAATCTTCTTTATGACATTCCCCACAGTGCTGGAACAGTGTATTCATACGTCACACTTTGCCATCAAGCTTGAGTGGACAAGTGTTGAAAACTGATGCTGGAAGAAACGAAACCATCAAGCTGTTTTTGTGTATAATTCTAGCGCTAACCATCTTATCAGGTTATCTTACATCGATACATTATCTAAATATATCATAATATACAAATAATATATAGACAGACGCCCTTCCGTCTCCGAATTTCACTCGGAATTCAGACAGTATAACGATGCATACGGCAACACAGCCAAATCATACTGACAAACTGGTTACAACCATCATAGCGATCGGAGGCAGTGCAACATAACCCCTACAGCCTGCTCTGCTTGAAGCAAGAAAAAGAGTGAATTTCATAACCACATAACAATAGTCAATTCCTATGCAGAAAACTTATCCTAGAGGTAGGGTCTTGTGTCCATTTGAGGATCACCTATGCATTCATGAAGATTCTCTAGACCTGAGTTTTGGGTCCTTGTTGCAACTGCCTCTTGACTAGCGCAGTGTAAATCCCATCCTTGTCCAAAAGCTCATCATGGCTCCCACGCTCCACAACCTGGCCGTCAGATATAACTGCCACCATGTTTGCACTTTTGACAGTTGAAAGCCGGTGGGCTATCACCAGGACGGTTCTCCCCTTCATCAAGGAATCCATAGCATCCTATAATACATAAATATCACATGAATTATTCTTCTAATTTTCCATATGCTGAGATCTTTCCACTTCCAGAAAGAAACACCAGTTTAATGTGTATCGGACATATCTGTTTGTTTATGGTATTGGTACCATGAATGACAATTAGAGAATAAGTTTCCCATTATTAAATACCTGTACAAGGTATTCGCTTTCAGCATCTAGTGCACTGGTGGCTTCATCTAGTAGTAGAATCTTCGGGTCCATCAAAAGCGCCCTCGCAATTGCTACTCTTTGTTTTTGTCCACCAGAAAGCCTGACCCCACGTTCTCCGACATGAGTTTGGTATTTGTCAGGAAATTTTGATATGAACTCGTGAGCATTTGCCATTTTCTGATTATTCATAAGAACAAATAGTGATAAGTTTGATGACTCTTTCGTTTAAGAATGAGCACAAAAATAAAAAGAAGCTCTCAAGGCTCTTGTCAGGAAACAAAAAAGCTATCGAATCTCACCGCAGCATTCTCTATTTCTGCAGAGCTGGCCTTACCATTCAGTCCATAAGCGATGTTCTCTTCTATGGTGCAGTTGAAGAGAGTTGGCTCCTGACTTACAATGCTTATCTGCAGTTGCCTTGAGCATTATTAAATAGAATTCCACTGACAAGTATACCGAGAATTTGCCATATTAAATTAATAGCGAATATAATTAGTCAATATTAGTTATTCATGGCATGCACATGCTATTCATCCTCATGATTGACGGAAAAAAATTAACTGAGGCGAAAGTCAGGGTAAATCATGACATTACCTTCTTGTGGAGATGCTCGTGAGATATTTCTGATAAAGGAACCCCATTGAGCAAGATTTTGCCCTTCACAGGATCATAAAACCTCTCTATCAAGTTAGCTATTGTTGTCTGCAGCAACACAGAACGCCACACATGAGAACTGTATCAGGCCAAGACAAAGCTCAACACAACTGTGATCTCAAGTTTGTTAATTATTCTACAGGAAACATATATTTTAAAGAATTACACACCAGTAAATAAGTAGCTTTGAGCGGATATGAAGAGGCATCACCTTTCCTCCACCACTAGGGCCCACAAGAGCAAGCTTCAAACCAGTCTCCAATTTCAAGTTTATTCCCTGCAGAGTACATAATTAACATCTACACTTTAATACATACAATAAATCCGCAGACCATACTGACAAGCAATCATCACTCACTTTGAGCACCATATGGCTAGGTCGTGATGGATAGGCAAACCAAACATCATGAAGCACTACTTCAGCTTCTGCATCACTGGATAAACAAATCCATGTTACCGCTTCCCAGATGTTTCATTGCACAAATTCTACTCCTAATGAGGAGTTGCAGGATCACACGCCCAAAGTAAAATGACAGTAAAGAGGTTCAAAAGTTACTGACCCTAAGGGAGACTTGTCTCCAGCACCCTGCATTGTGAGCTACGATCTAGAAGCTGGAAAACTCGCCTACTGGCTCCAGCAGCTTTCATTGCAACTGTGTATAACCCAGACAACCCAGAAACAGAAGACCCAACTGCAAACATATTTTTTTTAAGATTGGTTGATAATAGTTTATCTACAAATTAGAAGCAGGTCCAATATGATAAAATATCAAAAATGAAACATACCTGTGAGGCTATACAGAATGAAGGATGTCAAAGATCCAGTGGTCATGCTACCATTGATGGTTAAGGTAGCTCCATATATCACCACTACGATTACCGATAGGGTTGATGCTGCATTTAAACCACCAAAGAACACCCCACTACTTTCTGTAGCAGATGGCGGCAATTAAGTCAAGATAGAGACTGAATCCAAAAATCTATCCATATAGCTGCTCTATACTTACAGCTTGTGTCAATCCTAAGCCTAATGTTTCTTCGACTTTTTGAGAGTAACGCTCAATCTCATAATCTTCTTGAGCAAATGACCTCACAGTCGGATGGCACCAAAAGATTCCTGTTTTAACAGATGATTACTTATTATAAGAGATCCAATATAATCATTATTCAGAATCATGTTCGATCCTCAACATTAACAAATGACAGTACTCGATTCTGTGCTCTGGTGTGAATAACTATTTATAGCAGAAGCCTTTCATGTTTTTCAGACAGACCTCGGCTATTGAAGCGGCAGCTGCAGCAGCAGCTTGAGTCTTGTGAGATAACTCACGGAGAAACCGACCAAAATTTACGGACAGCCACTGAAATTGCAGGGACAACAGCCAAAGCCAGCACTTGGAAAACAAAAAGTCACACACACATTTGAACAACAGTTTAGATGCTTTGTAAAGTGAAAAACAAAGAACAAAATGAAGTTGTTGATAATGACTCACATGTTAATTTCCAAGACGTTGTAAACATAAATCCAAGCCCAATAAGAGCAGTTGATAGATTTTTCAAAGCCTCGGAGAGGTTTGTGGTAGCAGCATTTTTTATGATTTGCGTGTCTTCAGAAAGCCTGCTCAAGAGTTCCCCAGTGCGAGTGACATCGAAAAGGCAATTTCCTGACAACAAAGTTAATTAGAGGAAGAATACCATTAGAGTGACAAAATTAGTTAAGGAATTAATCATTCTTGGAAAAGTATCGTTTCTGTATGATAGTCTATCATTGATAAGAAGGATGAATAAGAGTATATGACAGCTCTAGATAGTGGGTTTGAACAAGTGTTACACTATACCTGGTTAATGAGATGGGAGAATAACCTCTTTCTCAGCCTTGCAACAACCCTTTCACTGGCGGATGAAAATAGCCATGCACGAATGGCTGTACATATCGAACTGAAAACAAGCATAAACAGATCTATAACAATAAATCCGTATCGTGCAGCTAGTCATAAACAAGTTTTATGCTTGATGGATCGTCATACTACTGATTAGAAGTATAGTTCCAATTAAGTGGTTGCTACCATATCAAAGAAATTGTGGAGTCTACATATTCTTCCAACTTCCCATGAATACCTTTAGTTTGGACCTAAAATTACTTCAAAATTAAATTTTTCTATCAAGTAACTAGAAGATGCTCTTTCAGATCAACCAGGGGTAGAAGCTTTAAATGGACCAGGCAAATAATGATCAAACAGAAGTTCAACGTTAAGGTCAGTCTGCTTAAGACTACCAGGGAGATTATGATAAGTAGAAGCCCAATGTTGAGATCATTCCGTTTACAAGTAGACAGGATAGACAATGGACATACCGGCTACCACGATCAGAAAAATTTCCAGGATGGTGGCTTTCACAGCATCCAATGCCTCAGCTTTATCTTCTGGTGTTTCAATATCTCCTGAGACTATATCAATCACTTTCCCACCAAACTTTGGCTGCAAGAGGTTGTATCATATCACAAAAAAGTAAAACACAAGCAAAGATTGGAGAAAGAAGGTAGAAATTATTTTGAGTTTATGATAGGAGGACATACAATAAAATGTTTGTTGTTGACGCAATTAACAAGGCAATTGTTGCAAGAACTAGTTTGCCTGCATCAGGCTTGGCCTGTGATTCGGAGAAAGAATATTAATCATAGATAATGGATGTATTATGAATCAGTATCGAAAGAAATTAAAAACAGACACTTACAGTGATAAGACCCTACCAATCCCACATTTGCAGCCTGAAGATTTGATACATCTTATGAGATTAAAAGAGTATCTACTTGAACAAACTAAAGTAGGACAATAGGGAGTTATTTCCAGAACAGGGGCGAGAATGGGACCATACCGGAACAGCATCTCCGTGCTCAAGATCAGTTGCATTAGGATTAACAAGAGAGTCATCTCTCTTTCTACCCTGTCAGCAGTACGTTGTAAAATGAGAAGATGAAGTTTAACACTTAAACTTGGCTAGACTTAGAACCAGTAGGTAATGAACTAATCTAAAAACAGAACAGAAATAACATAACCAAATCGACATTTACTTTAACAAAGCACCAGGAATGCTACGTTTTCTCGGATGATATTCATCAAAGTCACTAGAATATTAGATAATCAAAAGAAATACATCGATGATTATCAGCAATTGACTAATCAGAGGAGGGTTCAACCCAGACCTTTACAGCCGTAGTGACACTCGGCATTTTCTTCTCTGAATCTTGATAAGAACACCAGCGTTTATCACCAGCATATATAGTTACTTAGTTATTTATTGGAGCCAAAGATTCTTGGAGCAACCACATGCCATGGCTAAAGCAATTATCCTATTCCCCTTACCCCCTTACCTTTAGGAGCCCAGAAGACAGTCCTCGTGTTCATACAAGTAAGGTAAGTACTTCGAAGTCACTGAACTAACTATATACCAGAGGGAGCTAAGAAACTGCAAACATGGATTTCTTATGACATCCATCATTGTACCACACGCAATTCAAAATAAGATAACGAGCAAAGTGGAAACTGAATCAATCAAGTGAACAGTTAAATGCGACCGGGAAGAGAAGACCGTAGTAGTAGCCCAACTACTAACTCCTTACCTCGCCACGTAGAAGGGGGACTCTTTCTCCACCCCCAAAACCATGCATTCCGCCGCCACCGCCACCTCCTCCCCCAAAATGCATACTGGTTATTTCACTTTGAAATTAATCTGACTATAGCGTATATTCTCGCTGGATACCGATCGCAATAAGCAATTGGAATGCTTTCGTAGGTCTGTCCAGCGGAATGCTATTTATTCCTTTTATATCCACTCAATCGAAGAACAATAGACAGATACACTCGAATTATTGAGTAATGTATAAGACTTGGCCGCCAATCCAACCGAGACTCTGGGGATTGTTTTTGGTGACCACAAGTCCGAAAGATTGTACTCGTCTAAGTCATGGGTCGTTAAATGTCGTCCATTGCTTTTCCTTTACTGGGTGGGGGAGGCAGTGGTGTGATTGGGGCTAGACTCCAAAGACTGTTGTCGCATGCACAAGCTGCCGCAATATAATCTACCATTAAGATTTTATTATTATTTTTAAAAGTTTTCTCTCTAAGTATGATTCTTGCCATTTTATATATGAGTTCTTAAATTACACAACAAACAATATGATTGTTTTGGGTTCTCTTGGATTCTTTAACTTTCAACAACATACTATAAAAGATGGAGGTATTTCATGGCTACACCTAAATGTATGGTCACATATATATATATTTGTTCGATAAAAACTATACAGTTAGTAAATAAAAACTGTACAAATGTATATATAAAGTTAGATATTGAATTCTGATATTACTGAAAGTCTACCAGACATACATACTAAGTTTTTAAACTGTATAATAAACTTACAAAATCTGTACTATTATACTATACAAACTATATAATTTTAAATATAGCCAAAGATAACTACAAAAGATGATACCACTAAGTAGGATCCATAATAGAGGCTTGTATAAGAATGAGAAGAACTCATGATAACGAAGAGAATAATAAAATTTATTTTAAAAAACGAAGCGAATAATAAGAACTCAAAATGACTTGTTGGGCATGCAATTAGTAAAGGAACCATTATTATTTAGAACTCCTTATGCATTTCTTGCGAATTTTTTTTTGCAAAGTATAAACATTCGTATAAAATAACTAACGAGCTAACAACTCAAAACTAAAACATAGTACTATTTTTAATGTCTTGTGCACGTAGCATCCACAATGGTAAAAGTGGATTACACCCACCAACAAATATTTTTTTATTATCTCCTCTTACAATCTCTCTTACTACCTAGGTTCTTTGTATCCCCTTATCTCACATCATCTCTCCTCCACTCATCATTTTCTTTTTTCTCTTTACTGTTTTGTCTCTATTGAAAACTAACTCCTCAAATGTAGTGATTGAACCGACCTGATCAAGGAGACAAGGACCAACTTAGACTCTACGATATTTGATTTTTTTTTTATAATCCTTTACTATCGAGTCGTCTTATAAACTTTTGAGATAGAAGTAGTCGGTAAATTAGTTTTTTTTTTCTTCTAGTCAAAGATTATTATGACATTTTTAAAATAAAAATAATAATATTTTATTACATTAAATAAAAATTAACATTTTATGAATTTAGCTTAAGATTTAATGGTGTTTTCATAAAATTTCTAAAAGAAGGCTGTCCAAAACTAGCCTAAATGACAAACTTATCGGAGGTGAATAACCGTTATACAGAAATGGCACTTCGTCGTTTACGAAACCAAATCAGCAAAGCAGTTTCTCCCTTTCCTAGCACCATTGCGCCATCGCCAAACCCCCGACACAAGGCCTGGCATCTCATTGAAACCATGGAGTCAAATCCCCTCTGGGTCTGTGAATGCCGCCGGAATGTAATGGTGGATACTTGGACACGAGCCGTTGGGAAAAAGAGCCAGTGTGATGGCTGAAGTGCCCGGCTGTGGTAGCGCGTTCATTCAAGTCATCTGATTCGTCTCGCCCTGTTGCGAAAGGTCGTTGTCTCCATCGATCCTCTTGTCTCCAACGACGACGATACTCAGGGTACTTACTTTGTGGTTCACTATTCACGGTCTGTAGCTTCATCATTTATGTCTTTGAATTGTTAAGTGGAAATTCCGTTGCACATTTCGTCGACGTTTTCTGACCGTTTTTAAATAAAGTTGTAATATTAGTAAAAGGTTTTGAGTAGTTAGGAGAGTTTGATTGTGTTTGATGTTGCATTTGATATTTTAAAGCTCCGCTCCGCGTTTGTCTTTGTTGCTCATTCTTCTGTTTATTACGTTGTATGTAAAACATTGTGTAATGAAGTGCAAGTATGAACCATATCAGATATAGTAAGATGATCCTTCTTTTCCCTTTCTTCTTTGTATGGTCCCGACCAGCTTTTCTGATTAGTTCAGGATTTAGCCAGACTGGATCACTCGAGGCAGAGAAAACCTAAGAACTAAACTTATATCCCTGAATAAGCGTGCAAAGGCTCGGTAATGTACTTGTGGCCCTGCTATAAAAATGCTAATGGAGAAAAGTATCTCTCGGGATATTGTTTTTTTTTATGTTTCTTTAATTATAGCATGCCCCTTCTAAAAACTCCCATTCTAATACAGTGACAATTCTCAGTTACATTTAATTAAACGCATAAGGTTGTTGCTTTCGTTGTGGTTGTCCCCTTATGAAGTGTATAAAATGTTCGAAATTTCTCTGCATATTGTACCCGTGTGTTTGCCTGTGTCCTTCAGTTCGGTATTTATCTTAAGAATATTTCTCACAAACTTAGCTGTTGCAACAGTTCTCTATGAGCTGAATGGCTCTAATCTTGGCAATATACCAAAGTGTTATTCCATGGAGATTCTCAAGACTTCGTTCCCTTGTCAGTTTTTTCTGAGTCACTCAAGGTGAATTCTTCTGTCTTTCATTACTGTTGTGTAGAAAACTTTAACCAATAAAGGTAAAAAAGTCTTTACTGCTTGTGTTACTTTAAGTCATGCGTCACTTATACAAAATTTGGCTATTGTTTATCAGAGTAGCTATTACTTCTGCATATATATAGTAATATGTGGAAGATGGTACTGAACCTTCTCGGGTCGGCATCGAGTGTGGTACTGATGAGACCCAAAACACTGCTGATATAATCGAAAGAGCCACAGAGGGATAACGCAAAGGGAAAATCGAAATCAGGGGAAACCCCTAACTCAGAGCTTAGCTCCGCCTATTATGGGGAAAACCCTACTTATGCCCTCAAGGGACCAAAACCATAATACACTTGAGAAGCCCTTTGTGTTGTACTGATCTTACCTTAAATAGCCATACAAGGCACAAAGGACAAAAGTAACTATTCATATCCTGCCCCCTCCTCGTATGCCCCTTGTCATTATGCTGCTGGGATGTTGGTGGATGACGGAGGCAGTAGTAGTTCCTCGTCCTCTGTGTGGTATAATTTCCTGAATCATTCTTGTAGTCCCTCGAGCCTCTTGTGATTGCATCAGGTACGGCTATGAGCGTGTGATGGGGAGATCACTTCTAATGACTGGCAAGGAAGATCACTTTCAGAGACAATTCTGTCAAAATCATTGTCTTTGCTTACATATCTGCATTATTGGAGGTTGATAGGACATACTTTCTTACTCTTAGTTTGTCTACAATGTTGCCCATCCTCATTCTTAGACTTCTATGTGTACAGAGATTTTGTTTGAAGAGTGTTCCATCATGACAAAAGTGTAGGTCCATGGATCAAATATGTATTGGTATAAGCTTTTGTTTCGTTTGATGAAAGCCAAGGTTATATTTTACATTATAGGAATGAAACATATTAGCATCCGTTTTAAAGCTGATTTTGTGTCTATTGTTTTAACTTATTCTCCACTATGTGAAAGGGATGCAATCAGCATCAGATTTCATACTGATTTTTTGTGCCTTATCTTTTCTGCATATATTGGTAATTTGATAATGCACCCGTAGTAGCAGAGTATGATTATGTGTTGAGCATTTCAGTTTCTTTTTCCTTTGTGGATTATTGGTTAGTCTTAAACTCCTTCCTAATTCAGTAAATGTCTTGTTTCATTTGATAACTATGTTGACGTCGACGTCGAGTATGTTACGTCTGTGCTCTAACTTCTCACTCTGATGCCTGACCATTCAAATATCCCGACCTGCAATGGAATCCTTAGCATATGATTTTTTCATCTGACTTTCTGGCCATACAAATTCTACAATGCAAAACAAGCATTTCAATCTTCAGGAAAACTATCCGCAGAAGGGGGAAAAATACTGAAAAAGTTTGACATGAGGCCACATATTGATGGCGTTCGGGTTGTAGCTATAGTGCGATTGATAGCTATGGAAAACTCTGTCATGAAAGGACGAGCAAGTACATGACAAGGACTAGGCAAATACAGGTTAGCTGGTCATGTTATGATCAGAAGTTAATAAATGAATACTTGTTTCCTACGGTAGCAGTTCTTTCTCATCATTCAGCTAAGGTTGACTTTGTCCTTTTATTGCCAAAATATTATCATTTATATGTTCTATGTGTGATATTTTTTTATCAGGTTATCGACAATGACAAGGGGAATCATATGAGGCCCATGCCAGGGATGATTATAATGATGGTTGGTTTATTTATATATCTTCAAAAACTCCATGCCGCTCGAGTTTTTACATCTGTCGCTTTACCTGGCAAGTGTTCATGTACCTCTATGACAAAGGTTGCGGTTGTGAGAGAATAACAAACTTTTGTTTCATTTGCCGGAATTGTGGTAAAAAAAAACAGAATGTGAGATTACATGTCTTGGAGCGTTTTGGAATTATATCATTCCGTAAGCATTCGTTTAACAGGATCATAAGAAGAAAGCACCAGTGAAGGCACCAGAGATGAAAAGAACTAGAAGGGACCGTGGGGAGATGGAGGAGATAATGTTTAAGCTTTTTGAGAGACAGCCTCATTGGACTCTTAGACAGCTGATTCAAGAAACAGACCAACCCGAGGTACACCTTTCTCATCTCTTCTTGCGGATGAGCCTAAACACATAAATAAGCAACACCCCTATTTACACAAAGGGTATTTTCGTACCTTTTTATGATGTAAACTAAAATCACTGTAAGACAATAAAACTTTAGCTGGCTAATTAAATGAACAAAATTGATGTTATTTCAAGTTTCAACTATTAATTTTGCCCTGAGAGCGAAACCATGGGAAATAAAGGATTGGGAATAAGATGCTCATCACTACAGTAAAGGTTAACCAGTGGATGGTTGGCAAGGATAGAATCGGGAAGAGATGAGACTTGATCAAATGTTGCTGTGGGTTGTTCATGCTAATTGTAAACCTCTGGTCTAACACTTTTTTTTTCATCGTGATATGTTCTGGCAGCAATTTCTGAAAGACATTCTCAAGGATCTCTGTGTATACAACAACAAAGGAGCTAACCAAGGAACTTATGAGCTCAAGCCAGAATATAAAAAATCCGTGGATGACCCTGCTGCGTAGGTTTTTCTTTCTTTCTTTCTTTCTTTTTTACATAGACGGGGTACATGATCCAAAAGAGCTCTCATCATTTTGAATTTTCATTTCTTTATTCATTTGGCTTCACTGTGGGTATTAGTTAGATTGCTTTCAACTCTGGGATTTGAGCGAACTGTGTTTGGGGCGATTAGATTTATAATTAGGTTTACGCAGCAGAGATAACAATAGTGATTACTATACTGGTCTTTTGCTTGTCTCTTGTTCGCATCTCTGCAGTCACTATATGTCTGTTCCGACAATTTCTTGGACAGTTTTTTGATAATTTCTATCTTATGAATAACTGTAGCAGACACTAACAGCTGCAAGCGTATCCATTGAATTTTAACATGATGGTTATCAATAATAATCATGTCTAGTCTAAAGCGTAGTTCCTAAACAGAAACGTCGTTCCCGCCAGACGTTCTTGCAATTGCGGCATCACAGATTACGTTATGATAACATGACCGACTAAACAAATGTGACCTCAGGATTATGAAATGTGAAATAGGGTTCTAAATCCGTTGTTCATATTCAAAATGTAGAAGGAAGAATGAAGTAGGAACAGGAGTGAGACAGAGGAAAATCCAGAGATGAGAGAGGGGAACAAATAAAATAAGGCCAAAGGGAAATGTAAAAGTTGGGAACGGTGCGGCTACGGAGACGGCATTTTTTTAATCTTAACTTTCAATTTTTTTTAAATGTAGTACACTAATTATTAAAAGTGGTTTAGGAAAGATTGAAGAACAATGAATAATACTTATTGAAAATGTGAGAGAACAGAGATCCAAGAGGATGCTCTCTGTGTATGTTTCTATCACAGAAAGACCTAGACCGTTCTTATAGATAGAATCACACATATGTCAGCGCATAGGTAACGTCATCGAACAACTTTTAAATCAATATGTTTTCATTATACACATCACAACACTTACAACTATTGAATTAATATTAATCTAATCTCCATGGTAATCGTATATACATGAGTGTTATAATTTTAACTTACGTGAAATGGACAAATTGAACACTCATTGTCCAATTAAGTTTTGTCAATATAGCTTTTGTGTGTATCTATTTTTTAATAGTTTTGAGTTAGTAATAAATTTTGATGAATTATATTATTCATTTGTTTCTTTTTTATATCTCACAATATAGAATAATTATGAAGAAGAGGAAAATGAAACCGAATAATATATATTGTATCTATTAAATTTATCCCCAACCTTCATTTATAATAAATAAAAAGAAAAATAAATTTTTTGAAATTTGAAATTACTCTAACTAAAGTTACTATCATGATAAAAAAAAAAAAGGCGATTTAGTACCTAGCGCTTCTATCTTTTTGTCATTTTCTACTTTATCCTTTTGTAAAATTTTAAAATGATGTATCTTATTATATATAAGTCCAAATAACAAAAATTTTATACCATTGTTCAACATAATTCGAGCTCTTCGAAATAAGATCCAACATGAAATTGTTTTGATAGATTTTAATTTTTTTTATTTTTTGTATGTACATATGTTTTAAGATTCATTTGTGAATTTTAAGTTTAAGAAAAGTGAATCAAACGTTGTTAAAAAAAGTGCATCAAAAGTTATTAAAAAGTGAATCAGAGATCATTAGACCCTAAACCCTGTACTACAAACCCTAAAATGTCTTCGGCGTTTTTAGCTTTCCTAGGGGTGGTTTTAGGGTGTTGGGGGGTAGGGTAATTTTTTGGCATTAGTTCTACACTTTATATATTATCGTCACTGACTCGACAGTTTTTTAGGGTTTGTGGTTTAGGGTTAGGGTACTACAAACCCTAAAAATGTCTTCAACGTTTTTAGCTATCCTATGGTGGTTTTTTGGGTGTTTCGGGGGTAGGGTAATCTTTTTGGCATTAGTTCTACACTTTATATGTCTCACTAACACGACAGTTTTTTAGGGTTTGTAGTTTAGGGTTTAGGGGACCCTAAACCCTGCACTACAAACCATAAAAATGCCTTCGCCGTTTTTAGCTATCCTAGGGTGGTTTTTTTGGGTGTTTCGGGGGTAGGGTAATCTTTTTAGCATTAGTTCTACTTTATATTGTTCTCACTAACTCGATAGATTTCCACACCACAATTATAATAACGTTTCCAACGTTTTACATAAAGGTGTCCACAAATTCAAATGAATGTTTCCACATGTTCATTTAAACGTTTCCACGTTTCTACAATTCCATGATTATCTATAATGTTTCCACGCCACGAATACATATAAACATTTCCACTACATGATTATATATAAACATTTTTATAATTATATATGATGTTTCCACAGCACAAGTATATAATGTTTCCACCGTTATACATAAAGGAGTCCACGGTTCGGATAATGTTTCCACTTTTTATTTAAACGTTTCCACCTTTTATTATACATTTTCACATTGTTATATATACGTTTCCATGGTTTTATTTAAACGTTTCTCATTTATACGATTCCATGATTTTATATAACGTTTCCATGGCATGATTACATATAAACATTTCAATAATTATATCTGAATGTTTCCATGCTACAATACATTTCCATGATTATATATAAAAGTTTACACGCCATGATTACATATATACGTTTACACAATTATATATTCCATGCCACAATTATATATATATAACGTTTATATGACACATTTCCACGCCACAATCAAAGTATAACATTTCCACCGTTATGCATAAACGTATCCACGAGTTTATATAAACGTTTCACGTTGTTATATAAACGTTTCCACGTTTTTATATAAACGTTTCCACGTTTTTATTAAACGTTTCCACGTTTTTATATAAACGTTTCCACGCCATGATTATACATAACATTTCCAACATTATACATAAACTGAATTGTTGAAGTCGACTTTACGTATTTATTAACATTTGATTTTTATATATGCACTACACGACACCTTAAACACATGAAGGTTAAAAAATTAACGTGCAATATTTTTTAAAATATTATACATCACTTTTTTTAATTTCAAAATAAATAAATGTTAGCTTGGTATTTTTATATTAGCAATTTTCTTAATTTTAATCAGTTGATTGTTGTATTTTGAATTGCTATACTCCATTGTTTACATATATGTATCAACAACAAATATTATAAGATTAGAAAACTGTAATACAATAGCGATGTCATTCAGGTTTTTTCTTTAAAAAATATTTAACTTGGTGTTTTGTATTAATCCAACTTTTTAAAAAAATTTCAATCAGGATATATGTTCATCAACAAATATTATCAAATAATTTCTAAAAAACAAATATTATCAAATTAAATAAATAATATTTAATAATCATATATACATATGAATATAGTCAAATAAATTTTTATATATAATTAGTGAATTATTTATTAATAACTATATTATTACAGTATGTATTATTAAAAGGACAAAACAATTACACTCTAACATTATAAAAATGAAAATCCAAAAACAAACTTGTATAAAGCGATACGTCCAATGAAAAATGAAAACAATGATGATGGTAGGGTGGGGCACACATGCGTAATGATACTTCTTCTCTATAAAAAAAATTGAAAAAAGTGTTCCGTCGCGGTACGGAAAACAGGTTTCCGTCACATAATCCGTGCCCTGTAAAATAGGACAAAGATTATAGGAGGTAATTTAAATTCGCAAACATCATGAGTGGGCGCAAAATTAGGCTAAATAGCATGGTTGAGATGTAATTTTCTTTATTTTTTTAACAATCAAACAGATTTTCATCCAGCCTAATGTGAGCTGATATTTTTTTGTCAAATTTTTCAACCTAAAACAATTTTTTTGGGTTACTATTTGTAGTCGAGTTTTCAATACACGCAATCCGAAAAATGACCATATTGTCTTTCCTTCAAAAGTTTTTAAAAGTTACAATATCTATCAAAACCTTGTGATATAGTACAATGAGGTCACTGAGAGGTATTTTTATGCATTTGTAGTATTTTTTAAGTTAATTTTGGCTGAAAAAATATGACAGAAGACGAAAAAAAACAGCCAAAAACGTGAAAAAACGGGAAAAATTTACCCCTGGACGCAGGTGCCGACACAAAGACATCGGGGCACGCGTCGACGCGCAGCCAGAGTGATTGAAATACCCCTAAATTAATTTAAATTAATTTAGGGGATTTTTTTATTAAAAAATAAAATTATTATATGTAATTATGAATATTGAATTATTATATGGAATTATGAAATATTTAGGGGTTTTCTCCTATTTAACCCTAATTATTATACATTATTATAGTATTATGAAATTTAATAAAAAGATTTATAAGTCAATAAATCTTGGGAAAATTATTATTAAACACTCCAAATATATTATAAAGATTTTAGGAAGTGTTGGAACATGTTTTGAAATATAAAAGTCAATATAAAATTCTAGAAACCTTAAAGCTTATTAAGCCTTGCTAGAGTTGACTTTTTGAGAATGGTCAAACCAGGCCATGAAACCTATACCAATAAATAGGTTATGAAAAACCATGAAGATCGATAAAAAGAACGTCAAAAACGGATCATCCTATCCTAGCCAAAGTTATGCTAGTTTGAAGGTTAGAGCCAAAATTTTATAACTGCCACGTGTCAGCCTCTCGTGCCCCAACACTTGGTCGATTCTATCTCCTTGTTTTTCTCCAACAACACCCGATTTTGACCTAACTTGTGACGGCTATATCTCTCTCGTTACTTCGAATTTTCCAGTGCCGTCTTCACCACTCTCTTCTCCTTAATTCCCTCTTTACAACCCATAGCTCATACAAGCCCTAACTCATTCTACATCGACGGGAAAGTTGATCCAAGTTGCCAGCTTTCGAGTTCGTAACCCAGTTTCCAGTTTCATTCAATTTCAGGTAAAGTTCGTCTTGCCATAACTTCCTCGTCTTTCAACCAAATTTCGATTTCTTTAGCCCGTTGTGTAGATCTCTAACCCATCTACAACTTTCATGTTTATGCCCAAGCCTGATTCGTAACCTTTTGGAAGAGATAGTCGCCCAAAGTCTCTGATTTGTCAGCACATAAAATCACCGGAAAACGACAGGTAAACTCGTAACTTTCGGGTCAATTCTTTCTGTATATCTCTATAATGCGAGTTTAGAGTCTATTAGTTAGTGTATGGTAGAGCTAAGTTTCATCTTTCTATTGAGCCAATTAACAAACCTAAATCGATCTGTACAATAACTTATAGATCCTCGAAGTTGGCTTCACGACTGGTCGGAAGTTCGAGTTTTCCAGTTTCCGATTTCGAATTCACCAAATTCGCACAATCCGGTGAGTCTCCGATCAAATTTCTCCGTTGTTTGCTGTTCGTAATGGTATTTCCGATCTAACCCATGTGTTGATTAGTCAATTTCGTATTAGATTAGGAGAATTTGTAAGAATTGTAATCGATTTTAATTCTGAAACCGAACTAACCCTAACTCTCGAATCAAACTTCGAATCTTGGTGTGAACTCTGCATTAAAATTGGGGAAATCGGTACCAATAGAACCGAAATTTGATTATGAATCCATAGAAACAAAAATCACTCAATTTCGTTCTGTAGATTTGGAGTTATCGTCGAATTAGTACTCGGTTTGGGTGATAGTGTTCGCTGAAGAACTCGCGGTACAGGGGCCGTCCGATCTCGTTCTAAGAGATTGGACGTCCAAGATTAGATCTGGCGTTTTTAAGTGTTAAAGTTTCTATAAAAATTCAGTAAATAGTCTTAACTTGTTGGTTAATTTAAATATCTTCCCGAATGTATTTTGACTTGAATTTTAGAACTAGATTCCTTATTTTATCTAGTTTATTTTGATGTAAATTATTATGGTTTTGGAGTTTTTAAACATAAGTTATGATTTTTACAAGTTACGGGTTTTCTGGAATTATTTGGCTAAATTAAAAAGATATTTTTATGAAATAAAATTTTATAATATGTCTAAAATGTTATAGTTACTGTATGTTAAATTTGGGAATTTTTGGGCAATGGTAAAGGGTTTTAAAAATTGTGTTTATGAGTTTTTCATAAGAATAACCTATAATATAAAGTTTTTAATGTAATCAAAAATTAAAGTAAGGTTTGTTAATTAACTTTTAAGCTGGGGAAAATAAAGGGAATTAAATTAACATTTTATAACAGTAAGTTTATAAATGTTTTTGTATTAGCTTTTAAGAGAAATGAAATTATTTACATATATGTATATTTACTTACTTAAGTAGGAACTTATATAAATTAAGGAATTTAATTATCCTACATTTTATTTACTATATTATATGGGAGTTAATATTTTAAATAAACTAAGGAACAAATATATATAAATATTATTTAATACGCATTTAAAAAAGAATTAAGAAGTAACTTAAAGTAAATCAGGGAACTAATTAAAGTACCGCTTATAGTTACTAAACTTTATAAGATCTAGAACCTTAAGATATGGTAAAGGAAATACTTTATGAAATATACTTAGAATACAGTTTAAGGTTGTATTAATAAGATAGTTTAAATATGGTGAATTACATAGGGGTAATGTCTTGGTAATTTCTAGTACGGGTATACTTATATATATTAAGTAAATCAAGGAAACACATCATGTTATAAACTTTAAGTCAGTTGTGTTAAGCCTATAGGTTATTGAACATTAATAAATACAATAAAATTTCCTAAAAAATGCTATGGATAAATTTTAATACATAAAGATATATATATATATACGTATAATTATACATGTAAATAAATACATTAATATAGTTGAGGGAAATAATAATCCTTGTGACAGTTATAATAAGTAGGTTATATATATATATTAAACCTTAGGTTTTAGTCAGTGAGTGATTAAATAATCACTATTAATTTAAGAGTTTTAATTACACAACATAACTTAACCCGGTCTTGGGCTAACCCATTAAGCCCAAGTCTATGAACTCCAAAAGCCCACTTTAACAATCCAAAGAGAGTTTGGGCCACTCTCAGGAATAAATTCTAAATCATTCCAAACTAAACGAGATGGGCCTAACAAAGGATTTAGTTAACAAGTCAAGCCCAAACCTCTGTAAGAGAATAATGGTCAACCTGAAACTAGTAATCAGTAAGTGAAGAAGACTGTTAAGTTTATAAGTCTCTTAACTAATCGACACTTGGAATACCTTAATCATAGGTTATTAGTGGGAGTTGCACTTGCACTTTGGTCAAGTTTGGATTATTGCTTCTACACGTACCAGGTACGATCTCTCGTACTCCGATATTTCTGATGTTTGACCTATGAGTCGTTTTCGAGAAACGCTAACTGACTTTAAGAGGAATTTTTAAAAAAAAGAAATGGTTGTGTGATTAACTCAGCTTGTCTGACTAACTGAGCCTTGTATGTGAAACTCACTTGGGTATTGGTTCCTTCCCTTCGGTTGTTCCACTGGACATTGATTACTTGGGGTTTACGCTTCTGCACTCTGTAGGACTGAGTGTTTTGGTATTGCTCTGGGTATTGGTGATCTGGTGGGAATTTGGAAAAAGTCATCTTTGGTATTCTTTCTTTGACTCTGGATATTTGTTTCATCCATGAGTGGGGTCGTTGCTGTGACGTGCGCGCGTCTTCATCGGTAAACAGTAAAGGGCTGTATATCCCTTGTCCTGAGAGGACGTAGTTAACAGTAAGGGGCTGTATATCCCCTGTCCTTAATGGACGTTCTTGGCGGTGGGGGCCATCTCTCCCAGTTGGTTTCATTCCATTCTTGAGTTGCTGGTTTTGGTTTTCTCTCATTCATTCCTAGTCCTCGTGACTACATGGGTCTTTCTACTCCAACTTGGAAATGGATCTAACATAAGTAATGATTGTTCACTAATTCTTGGTGTGGTGATATTTACTAACTTTACTCTTCTGTTATTTGTCTCCTTTGAAATGTTATGTTTGACTTGGTGTTTTAAAAGGGTGTTTTGTTTCGCTATTTTGTTTAAGTGCTGTTTTCAAGTTATTGTTTATTCTCAAGTTATATTAAAGTTTTGTTTTAGAGAATAGTACCAGTTCCATTCCAGGGAACTGACTCACCCCTCCCGGGGTGGGCTGCTTGGTTTCATCTTGCAGGTACGAATTGATTACAGGTGGCCACGAAGAGAATGAGCGTTTGGGATGGGACTAGGTTTTGTGGAGAGTTAATATGTTTAATTTCTATTATGTTTGTGTTAAGTTTTTCTCGAGTTCAGACCGTAGCTTTTATAGATTAAGTTGTAATTGGTGAGGTTTGGTGCCGGGTGTTTGGAACCCGATGATCTGTACGCCTTTAGTATTTTATTTCCGCTATAAATATGTTAAATAGGGGCGTTACAGAAAGTGGTATCAGAGCGTAGTTACGCTTTGAACCCGAGAAAACAAGCCGAGTGAAATACTTAGATTATAGGTGCACTTAAAACTGGGGAACCGGGGTAGAATTGGGAAGTGAGGATTCCAGAAAGGCGCGTGACCTTTACCCCATACTTACGTTATTATTTACATTTCACTGCACGTACCTACGAACCGTCCTTAGGACGTTATAAATTACCTACTTTACTACATAGACATTTAGACTCAACAATACGCCTCTGAGTAACGAATGTCAATATCAGCTAAATGTCGGGAAGAAGAGGAAGAGGAGCAGGTTCCTCAGGAGCAGGATCTTCAGGAGGCCTTGGACCCGACGCTGTCACTCCAGAGGTCATAGCTCAGATAGTGACGGCTGCACTAGCTCAGCAGCAGGCTCAGATCCCACAGCCGCCACCACCACCACCTAATGGACCCCGAGAGTTCAACTGGCTGAAGGCAGTCAATGACCTTCGCCCTCCAACTTATGAAGGCCAGCCGAACCGAAGACCTTAGAGAAGTACATCGACGAGATGCAGAAGGCCTTCACCTCTATGCACGTTCCAGCTAATCGCCAGGTGGACATAGCGGCCTACTTCCTTCAGGGACCCGCGCACCGATGGTGGCAGACTGCTAGAGCCGAGCTGACGGCCCTGGCGAATTTCGACTTTCAGGCATTTCTAGTGGCCTTGAGAGCTAAATTCTACCCATCTTACCTCCAGAAGAGGATGAGGAGCGAGTTCGAGCAGCTGAAGCAAGGAAATTCCTCTGTTGCTGACTACTATAACAAGTTCGTGGAATTACTTGCTGTGATTGGAGAGGGAGCTTACGCTCCGAGGTACCTGGTGGATAAATTCCATTCTGGCTTGGACTTCAGGATCATGAACATGATCGGTTCCACCAGAGGATGACCTTACAGGTAAGGAACATGATTTAGAAAATTTGGTATGCTAAGATTCTCCATTAACATGTATTGTAACGACAGGAACTAGCTGAGGACGCAAACGATTGCGAGACCACTATTGCCTATCAAAATTCTGTGCTAGGCAAGAGGAGGAATGACAATGGAGGAAGAGATGGGAGAGGACCCCCTCAGACTCACGAAAGGAGGGGCAAATTTTTCAAGGGGGGGAATGAGAAGGCCATCGTCCCTTCTAACGCTAATGCTAAACCTCTTCGCCACGAACCACCTAAGGGTGAGAAAGGTTGGAATCTACAATATGTTACATTTTATTTTCCTATCTCGTTACTAACTCTGACCAGGAACAGGAAATCAATTTGTGAGAAGGTACTTCTGTAAGTGGTGTAAGAAGGACCACCCGGGCAAGGATTGTAAGGGAAACCTGGTGAATTGCAACTACTGCGGCAAGATGGGGCACAGATCGTTTGAATGCATCATGAACCCGGACTCCAAGAGATACAAGCCACGCACCGGGTCAGCGGCTGAAGCCCCACCTACTAACACTAATGGAGGAGGAGGTAGAGGTAGTACGGGAGGTGCTGGACCATCTACCAACCGCCCTGCCCAGACACAGAGGCCGGGACAGAATTACCCTCAGCGGCAGCAGGCAAAGCACCGGTCCTCAACCTGGTGGACCGGGTGGAAGCAGCGAGGGATGACCGGAGTTCATCTGGTGAGGAATACCTTCCTATCGAAGGAGCTTAGACTTTTATTCCATTCTTGTTTCTATAAACTCATGTTTCTTCGTATTGTAAAGGGATGAACTACAAATCCCTCCTTCCTTTATATTTTTGTTCGAAACCAAGTTGTGAACCTTATCCTAAACTGCTTAATAAGAATCATTGTTTTCATTCAGCTTTTGATATTTGCTTTCCTATTACCTATCTCCACACCCAACATCCCCTTTGAAGCCAAACCACACCCACCAGAGAAATGTGAGGTCTTGAGACCCGGGATGATCTTACTACGAGAGTACCTGACCCCAGCAGTCCAGTATGCATTGATCCTCAAGATCAGGGAGTTAGGTGTGAAGGAAGGGAATTTTTACACTCCTACCTTCAAGAATGGTTCAACCATGAAGTTGAAGCTCATGTGCTTAGGCAAGAAGTGGAACCACACCACCAAAAGCTATGAAGAGGCGGAGGTGCCACCGATCCCGGAGGAGTTGCAGACCATCATTGGAGCTGCAGTGAAGATCGCACAAGAATTGGAGGATGAGCCCGTCCCAGACATAACCTCAGACGTCTGCATCATCAACTTTTATGGGAAAGAAGGTAAGCTAGGGTTGCATCAAGATAAGGATGAATCCCTAGAACCATCACCAGAGGAGTTCCAGTGGTTTCCATATCACTTGGAGACGACGCGGAGTTCCTATTCGGTGACCATAAGAGGATGGACCTCGCTACCAAGATCATCCTAAAGTCAGGTGATGTACTGATCTTTGGAGGGGCAGCTAGACTCATCTACCATGGAGTGAAGAGAATCAAACCCAACACAGCCCCACATCCATTATTAACCAGACTCACCTGAAACCTGGCAGATTGAACCTGACCTTTAGACAGATCTAGCTATGTATTTTACAATTCAGCATTGTAATCATTAAACTACTCAAGCTTGCAATAAGAATGGAAATACTAAGAATTATTTCTTCATGTAGGCGCTGGAAATTTTGAAATCAAGCTGAATGTGTTGAACCAGGCTCAAGCAAAGAGCAATGGAATGGTCATCACAGGTATAAACGTTAACCCTGAGTAATTACCTTGGAACGTTTACCCAAATCTTAAAAACCTATTCTACAATTTCAGGAACGTTCCTAGTTAATGGAGTGGAGGCCACAGTCCTGTTTGATTCTGGTGCCTCCCACTCCTTCATATCACAAGCGTTTCATGATAAGATCGATGCTCGACCGAGGATATCCACGACTGCTCAGTCTTGCTGCCATCCAAAGAACGATCAAGTGTAGTAAGCAGTGCAAGAATTGAGCATACACATCAAGGGAGCGACTTCCTCCTGGATGCCATAGTCTTCCCTGGCATGGGATTTGACATTATTGTGGGCATGGACACGCTACAGCGGTATCGAGGCAGACTACATTGTGCAGAGCACCGTCTCCTCCTGAAGTCAGCTACAGGGATCCACCGTGTCGTACCGAATGCAGCCTAAGCAGCCGACTGTGAAGGTTGTATCGGCTCTATCCCTGATGAAGGAGGTATCCAAGGGCGCTACTGCCTACTACTGCTATGCCCAGGATCTGAGGACGGATCCGAAGTTCAGGAGCGACGTTCCCATTGTGTCGGAGTACCCCGATGTTTTTCCAGAGGAGCTACCTGGACTACCACCGCTGAGAGAGGTTGAATTCAACATCGACCTCGTACCGGGCACGGGACCGATTGCTAAGGCTCCCTACCGGATGGGCCCTGCAGAGATGGTCGAGTTAAAGAAGCAGTTGCAGGAGCTACTGGATAAGGGTTTCATTAGACCCAGTGTCTCACCTTGGGGCGCTCCTGTGCTGTTCGTCAAGAAGAAGGACGGGAGCATGAGACTGTGTATAGATTACAGAGAGTTGAACAATGTCACGATCAAAAACAAGTACCCACTGCCCAGGATCGATGACTTGTTCGACCAGCTGAGGGGAGCAAGGGTGTTCTCTAAGATTGATCTGCGATCCGGATATCACCAGATAGCTGTAGCTGAGCCAGACATCGAGAAGACAGCCTTCCGGACCAGATACGGCCACTATGAGTTCACAGTGATGCCGTTTGGACTGACCAATGCACCAGCGAGATTTATGGACTTGATGCAGAGAGTCTTCCAAGCCCAGCTGGATAAGTCGGTAGTCGTATTTATTGACGACATTCTAGTCTTCTCTAAGAGCAAGGAGGAACATGAGCAGCATTTGAGGACAGTCTTGGAGACGCTGAGGGAGAAACAGTTATATGCCAAGTTCAGCAAGTGTGAATTTTGGCTAGACAAGGTGTCATTTCTCGGACACGTGATCTCAGCTGAGGGAGTTTCTGTAGACCCAGCTAAGATCGAGGCAGTGCAGAGCTGGCATAGACCTCGCACCGTGACAGAGGTTAGGAGTTTCCTTGGGTTGGCTGGCTACTATAGACGCTTTGTGAAGGACTTCTCCAGGCTGGCCAAGCCCTTGACCTCCTTGATGAAGAAGGAGCCCTTTTGTATGGACAGAGGCTTGTGAGGTCTCCTTCAAGGCGCTGAAGGACGCCTTGACCACAGCTCCAGTATTGACTATTCCAGAGGGGAATGAGGGGTACGAGGTATATTGCGATGCCTCAGGCAGAGGGATTGGTGGAGTACTGATGCAGCATGGCCGAGTAGTAGCGTATGCTTCTAGACAGCTGAAGAAGCATGAGGAAAACTACCCCACTCACGACCTTGAGCTCCTCGCCATAGTCTTCGCCTTGAAGATCTGGCGGCATTACTTGTATGGAGCCACAGTCCGGATTATGACGGACCATAAGAGTCTGAAGTACATCTGGACCCAGAAGGAGCTCAATTTGAGACAGCGACGGTGGGTTGAGCTACTGGCCGATTACGACATCAACCTCCAGTACACAGAAGGGAAGGGAAATGTCGTGGCAGACGCTCTGAGCAGGCGAGCTTATTCACTACTCGCCCTATTCGAGACGACCACGATAGCTGAGGAGGTGTACGCAGCCCAGGACAGTGACGTTTATCTACAGGGCATCAGACAGAAGTTAGCAGACGGGTTGACTGACGGTTTGAAGTACGACTATGAGCTGGACAGCGAGGGACACCTTCGAGTCAGAGGCAGACTCTGCGTTCCTCAGGATGCGACAGAGCTTCAGACCAGGATTCTTTCAGAGGCTCATTCCTCGACATTATCAGTACACCCTGGAGCCACCAAGATGTACAAGGACTTGAAGCAATTATTCTGGTGGAGTGGGATGAAGAGGGATGTAGCTGATTTTGTCTCTCGATGCCTCACTTGTCAGAAAGTGAAGTTTGAGCATCGTCGACCAGGCGGCCAGATTCAGTCACTTCCAGTACCGTGCTGGAAGTTTGACGACATCAGCATGGATTTTGTGGTCGGTCTCCCTCCAGCTAGAGGTGGACTGAACGCCATTTGGGTTATAGTCGATAGGTTGACCAAGACAGCTAGGTTCATACCTATCAAGGACACATGGAAGGTGCCCAAACTGGCTGAGGTGTTTACCACAGAGCATATCCGGTACCATGGGTACCGAAGACGATCGTCTCTGATCGTGACACTCGTTTCCTCAGTCGATATTGGCGTCAGGTACAGGAGGCATTTGGGACTCAGCTACGACTTAGCACAGCTTTTCACCCGCAGACTGATGGGCAGACTGAGCGGACTATTCAGACATTGGAGGATATGTTGCGAGCAGTCGCTCTGGATTATCAGGGGAGTTGGGTAGAGCGTCTACACCTGGTAGAGTTCTCCTATAATAACTCTTACCACGCGTCTATCGGCATGGCACCATTCCAGGCTCTATATGGCAGGCCGTGCCGGACTCCCTTATCATGGAGTGACCTGCTGAGGCGGTCTTGATTGGGCCCGAGTATATTCAGACACTGCAGGATGACGTTAGGGTTATTCAGCAGCACATGAGGGCAGCGCAGTCCAGACAGAAGTCTTATGGGGATCAGCGTACCAGAGAGCTCGAGTTTCAGTTGGGAGACATGGTCTTCTTACGAGTGTCCCCGATGAGAGGGATATTCAGATTCGGGATGAGGGGGAAGCTAAGCCCTAAGTATGTTGGCCCGTACAGGATTACGGAGCGAGTGGGCCCAGTTGCTTACAGACTCGAGCTACCAGCTGAGTTAGGGAAGGTACACGATGTGTTTCACGTATCTCAGTTGAAGAAGTATATGCCTGACCCTTCTCACGTACTGCAGCCAGAGAGGTTGGAGATTGAGCCTACACTGAGGTATGAGGAGACTCCTATACAGATCTTGGACACGAAGGTCCGAGAAACGAGGGGCAGATCAGTTAAGTTAGTGAAGGTTCTTTGGGAACATCATGGGGTCGAGGAAGCTACTTGGGAGACCGAGGACTCCATGAGAGTTAAGTACCCACATCTGTTTGCATGATACTCTGTTATCCTGAGATGATTCACGTTAGTGGCGGTACGAGGGCGTACCTTAGCACTTTTAAGGGGATATGCTGGCATACTCCTCCTTCGTTATCTCATCCGGATTATGCCTCGTTGCATTGTTAGTAATGAGAGGTGTATGTACGTACGTAGTTTACGTTGTGGCACAGTACTTTGTCACGTTTGTGTTGTGTTTTGTTTCAGATTATACTTTGATTCACGTTGTTATGGTTTTGGTACTTTGATTTCGGTACCCTTGAGGGGAATGTTGAAATGGAGATAAAAGATTGGAATGGTATGGAATATCATTGAAGTTATTATTGTCTCAGCACACCCGAAGCGGTGTGAGTGCCTATTAGTTGATTGTTAAACTTCGAGGCGAAGTTTCTTTTAAGGGGGATATGCTGAAATACCCCTAAATTAATTTAAATTAATTTAGGGGATTTCTTTTATAAAAATTAAATTATTATATGTAATTATGAATATTGAATTATTATATGGAATTATGAATTTATTTAGGGTTTTCTCCTATTTAACCCTAATTATTATACATTATTATATAGTATTATGAATTTAATAAAAGATTTATAAGTCAATAAATCTTGGGAAAATTATTAAACACTCCAAATATATTATAAAGATTTTAGGAAGTGTTGGAACATTGTTTTGAAATATAAAAGTCAATATAAAATTCTAGAAACCTTAAAGCTTATTAAGCCTTGCTAGAGTTGACTTTTTGAGAATGGTCAAACCAGGCCATGAAACCTATACCAATAAATAGGTTATGAAAAACCATGAAGATCGATAAAAAGAACGTCAAAAACGGATCATCCTAGCCAAAGTTATGCTAGTTTGAAGTTTAGAGCCAAAATTTTATAACTGCCACGTGTCAGCCTCTCGTGCGCCCAACACTTAGTCGATTCTATCTCCTTGTTTTTCTCCAACAACCACCCGATTTTGACCTAACTTGTGACGGCTATATCTCTCTCGTTACTTCGAATTTTCCAGTGCCGTCTTCACCACTCTCTTCTCCTTAATTCCCTCTTTACAACCATAGCTCATACAAGCCCTAACTCATTCTACATCGACGGGAAAGTTGATCCAAAGTTGCCAGCTTTCGAGTTCGTAACCCAGTTTCCAGTTTCATTCGATTTCAGGTAAAGTTCGTCTTGCCATAACTTCCTCGTCTTTCAACCAAATTTCGATTTCTTTAGCCCGTTGTGTAGATCTCTAACCATCTACAACTTTCATGTTTATGCCCAAGCCTGATTCGTAACCTTTTGGAAGATATAGTCGCCCAAAGTCTCTGATTTGTCAGCACATAAAATCACCGGAAAACGACAGGTAAACTCGTAACTTTCGGGTCAATTTTCTTTCTGTATAATGCGAGTTAGGATTAGTTCTAGTTATCAATGTGTAGAGCTAAGTTTCATCTTTCTATTGAGCCAATTAACAAAGCCTAAATCGATCTGTACAATAACTTATAGATCCTCAAAGTTGGCTTCACGAACTGGTCGAAGTTCGAGTTTTCCAGTTTCCGATTTCGAATTCACCAATTTCGCACAATCCGGTGAGTCTCCGATCAAATTGCTCCGTTGTTGCTGTTCGTAATGGTATTCCGATCTAACCCATGTGTTGATTTAGTCAATTCGTATTAGATTAGGAGAATTTGTAAGAATTGTAATCGTTTAATTCTGAAACCGAACTAACCCTAACTCTCGAATCAAATTCGAATCTTGGTGAACTCTGCATTAAAATTGGGGAAATCGGTACAATAGAACCGAAATTGATTACGAATCCATAGAAACAAAAATCACTCAATTTCGTTCTGTAGATTTGGAGTTATCGTCGAATTAGTACTCGGTTTGGTGATAGTGTTCGCTGAAGAACTCGCGGTACAGGGGCCGTCCGATCTCGTTCTAGAGATTGGACGGCCACGATTAAAACTACGTTTTTTAAGTTTGTTAAAGTTTTATAAAAATTCCAGTAAATAGTCTTAACTTGTTGGGTTAATTTAAATATCTTCCCGAATGTATTTTGACTTGAAATTTTAACCATAGATTCCTTATTTTATGTAGTTTATTTTGATGTAAATTATTATGGTTTTGGAGTTTTTAAACATAAGTTATGATTTTTACAAGTTACGGGTTTTCTGGAATTATTTGGCTAAATTAAAAAGATATTTTTATGAAATAAAATTTTATAATATGTCTAAAATGTTATAGTTACTGTATATTAAATTTGGGAATTTTTGGGCAATGGTAAAGGGTTTTAAAAATTGTGTTTATGAGTTTTTCATAAGAATAACCTATAATATAAAGTTTTTAATGTATCAAAAATTAAAGTAAGGTTTGTTAATTAACTTTTAAGCTGGGAAAATAAAGGGATTAAATTAACATTTATAACAGTAAGTTTATAAATGTTTTTGTATTAGCTTTTAAGAGAAATGAAATTATTTACATATATGTATATTTACTTACTTAAGTAGGAACTTATATAAATTAAGGAATTTAATTATCCTACATTTATTTACTATATTATATGGGAGTTAATATTTTAAATAAACTAAGGAACAATATATATAAATATTATTTAATACGCATTTAAAAAAAAAGAATTAAGAAGTAACTTTAAAGTAAATCAGGGAACTAATTAAAGTACCGTTATAGTTACTAAACTTTATAAGATCTAGAACCTTAAGATATGGTAAAGGAAATACTTATGAAATATACTTAGAATACAGTTTAAGGTTGTATTAATAAGATAGTTTAAATATGGTGAATTACATAGGGGTAATGTCTTGGTAATTTCTAGTACGGGGTATACTTATATATATAAGTAAATCAAGGAACACATCATGTTATAAACTTTAAGTCATTGTGTTTAAGCCATATAGGTTATTGAAATTAAAATACCATAAATTTGCATTAATAAATACAATAAAATTTCCTAAAAAATGCTATGGATAAATTTTAATACATAAAGATATATATATATATACGTATAATTATACATGTAAATAAATACATTAATATAGTTGAGGGAAATAATAATCCTTGTGACAGTTATAATAAGTAGGTTATATATATATTATTAAACCTTAGGTTTTAGTCAGTGAGTGATTAAATAATCACTATTAATTTAAGAGTTTTAATTACACAACATAACTTAACCCGGTCTTGGGCTAACCCATTAAGCCCAAGTCTATGAACTCCAAAAGCCCACTTTAACAATCCAAAGAGAGTTTGGGCCACTCTCAGGAATAAATTCTAAATCATTCCAAACTAAACGAGATGGGCCTAACAAAGGATTTAGTTAACAAGTCAAGCCCAAACCTCTGTAAGAGAATAATGGTCAACCTGAAACTAGTAATCAGTAAGTGAAGAAGACTGTTAAGTTTATAAGTCTCTTAACTAATCGACACTTGGAATACCTTAATCATAGGTTATTAGTGGGAGTTGCACTTGCACATTTGGTCAAGTTTGGATTATGCTTCTACACGTACCAGGTACGATCTCTCGTACTCCGATATTTCTGATGTTTGACCTATGAGTCGTTTTCGAGAAACGCTAACTGACTTTAAGAGGAATTTTTTTTAAAAAAAAGAAATGGTTGTGTGATTAACTCAGCTTGTCTGACTAACTGAGCCTTGTATGTGAAACTCACTTGGGTATTGGTTCCTTCCCTTCGGTTGTTCCACTGGACATTGATTACTTGGGGTTTACGCTCTGCACTCTGTAGGACTGAGTGTTTTTGGTATTGCTCTGGGTAATTGGTGATCTGGTGGGAATTTGGAAAAAGTCATCTTTGGTATTCTTTCTTTGACTCTGGATATTTGTTTCATCCATGAGTGGGGTCGTTGCTGTGACGTGCGCGCGTCTTCATCGGTAAACAGTAAAGGGCTGTATATCCCTTGTCCTGAGAGGACGTAGTTAACAGTAAGGGGCTGTATATCCCCTGTCCTTAATGGACGTTCTTGGCGGTGGGGGCCATCTCTCCCAGTTGGTTTCATTCCATTCTTGAGTTGCTGGTTTTGGTTTTCTCTCATTCATTCCTAGTCCTCGTGACTACATGGGTCTTTCTACTCCAACTTGGATATGGATCTAACATAAGTAATGATTGTTCACTAATTCTTGGTGTGGTGATATTTACTAACTTTACTCTTCTGTTATTTGTCTCCTTTGAAATGTTATGTTTGACTTGGTGTTTTAAAAGGGTGTTTTGTTTCGCTATTTTGTTTAAGTGCTGTTTTCAAGTTATTGTTTATTCTCAAGTTATATTAAAGTTTTGTTTTAGAGAATAGTACCAGTTCCATTCCAGGGAACTGACTCACCCCTCCCGGGGTGGGCTGCTTGGTTTCATCTTGCAGGTACGAATTGATTTACAGGTGGCCACGAAGAGAATGAGCGTTTGGGATGGGACTAGGTTTTGTGGAGAGTTAATATGTTTAATTTCTATTATGTTTGTGTTAAGTTTTTCTCGAGTTCAGACCGTAGCTTTTATAGATTGTAAGTTGTAATTGGTGAGGTTTGGTGCCGGGTGTTTGGAACCCGATGATCTGTACGCCTTTAGTATTTTATTTCCGCTATAAATATGTTAAATAGGGGCGTTACAGTGATAGTTGTCGAGGAGAGCAGCATCAACAGTGACGACAAAGGGCAGGCACTGGCGTGCGGTACGAGCTGCAGATGTCGACGTCGATAAACTGACTGATTCAGCTAGTTTTGTTGACGGGTTTTGGGTGGTTTTGTCCATTTTTTCGGGTTTGGCCTCTTATTGACCTGTGCTTCATTTGTCTGACACACATCGTCGGTTTTGTGAAGTTACAAATGTGATGTTGTTTTCTATACAACCTCTTAATTCGAACAGGAACTAGGGATTCCTTAACGCCAAAATCACTAAGATCAGTGTCTAAATCGTTAGTTTCCGTAGCCTCATCTTCAAGTTGTAGATCTGAATGATTGTTTTTTGTACAAGAATGTCTATCTCATCCTACTTAGTGTCCTCATAGTCATTTTGAGTTAACTTAAATAGCTTCCTTTGCTCAGTGTCGTAGATCTTCTGAACAAATGCGATGTTATTACTGTTCAAGTCGACTAAATACAAAGAATTTCACCTGTTACAATTGTAAAAACGTTGTGTTGTTAGTGCTACTACTTTCAACCTTTACCTATAGTTTGGTGGAACAGTAAATAAAAGGTTAGATCATGTCGTACAACCTCTGAATTCAAACACTAACTACAAATTCCTTCAATGTCGAAATCACTGAGATCCGTGTTCAAATCGTCAGCTTCCGTAGCCTCATCTTCAAAACACTATAGAACCGAACGATTCCAGCTAGTTCGTCGATACCGGTTCAATTAGATTAAGTGTGGCTCAAATCCAGGTAGAATCCATCCAACATGTCAAACTAATTAAAACTAAACACCACTGGTCAAATTTTGGTCAAAACTGGTTTAAACTAGTCAAAACGTAAAAAAACTAGTCAAAACCGTTCACCGTGTCCACACCTGCCCTCCACTACTGCCGTCCCGTCGCGCCCGTCCTCCTATTTCCGTGTCGACGCCCGCCCTTCGCACCCGCCGCTGACGCCCCTTATTCCGGTGTGTTGGTCGTCCCATTTTTTGACTGATTTTTTTTTATTCAGCCCTATTCTGAGTCTAAATCTATTAAAAACTTTACATTAATTAAGAAAGAATACCTAAAAAATAAATCGGAATGTATTAATAAGAATTTTTTGACAATTAAGGACTCATTTGGTTATTTGGTATCACAAAGTCTAGCTTCAAGTTAATTTCTTTTAAATTCCGACTGGGTGTATTTGAAACTTACTGTCCATTCAGTTTTTTAGGTACAAGTCAGTTTCGGGTTCGTATGAGTATTGAGGGGGTGTTTGTTTCGAGCGAGAGAAACAAAATGGAATCAGAAAAATGAATGCAGAGGAATGAAAAAGAATTCCCTATGATTTTCCTGATTGTTTGTTTGAACTGCGGAAAGAAATAAATAAGCGGTCAACAGCCATCGGTCAATGGTCAACGACTGCTGATCAAAAGTCATTAATTGTTGATCAACATTCACCAGTTACCGATTAATGGTCTTTAGTCATTGGTCAATAGTCATATATCACCGGTCAACCTGTACTAGGAAAATGAAACCTAGTTGGGGTGGGGAAATCCCATCCCCTTTTCGTTTACTAAAAAGTACCACCACAAAACAAAACACACATAGGTCGCGTTCGCTACCTACGATCAAAACATTAATCTACTTTTTTCAAAAAGTAGATGACAGTTGTTAGTTTTCAATTGGATAAAATCAAAACCCAGCCCACTTGTCAACTAGCCATATGTTAACCATAGGGACATTATTCTCAACGCAGCAATTGCTGCGTTTGGGAGCCTGTATCGAACGGCCCCATAGGTACTACACACACCCCCCCCCCCCCCCCCCCTCCTAAGGGGGCGTTCGCTGGCTGGAGGGAAACGCATGAGGAATAGCTGCGAAAACTTTAATGTTACCGTGGTTAACAAAAGGGAGAGTGACATGTGTAGAATCATTAAGGCTCCGTTCTGAGTTTCAAACCAAAAGCTTGGTTTTGAAGCTTTTTCTTTAATCTACCTCTAGTTAACAAATAACCAACTGACACATATACATTAGGTTAGATTTTAACAAATAATAAACTAACACATGACAGTCAAAAAGTAAATAAATGAGATTAATCCTTCAATTGTGCTGAACGAACGCCCCCTAAGGGGTTGTTCTGTAGCAGCATCAAAAAGCTACTCATATCAGCTTTTTATTTAATCTCATCATGGTTAATAAATAAGGAAGTGCCAACTATGCTTGTGTGGGTCCAGTTACTTTAAATGATCCAACAGACAAGTGACAAGTGTCACATTAATGTGAAAAAAAAATAGACTGCAGTGAAAGATCGCGACTTAAATTTCACCCAATCAAAACATCAAACATATACATAATAAAGTAACATTAATCTACCGCGGCACAAATCGCTTGCAGCGAGTTTCTACGAGTGTACGACGACATGCCCACTATTGGGGTGCCATGGCCGGAACTCAACGATGGTATTATCTACCGCGACGTTGTTTCGCTCGCCGATTCAGGTCTCCCTCATACTCTCTTTCTTTCTTCAAGACGATGATGTAAGAAAATACTTATTTTTGAATGTAAGCGAAAGGAATGCAATTTATTCCCTTTTTTTTTTCTTGATCGTATCCATGTAGGACTGACACTTATTCAGTTCTACTCGAGTAAGCATAAGAGTTCAGCTCCTCATCAAGGGTAGTGTATTAATTTCATTCATCTTCCATAAATTTCAGTTTTCCGTCCACCATGTGCATTATTAGAGGGATTTACTTCTCTTTTTATTTTATTATCTCATTTAAGCTTTCTGTTTTATTGAATCCATATAATATCCCGCTAATTCAGCTAATGTTCTGCAGTTGGTTACAGAGAATTCAAACGGACAGGTTTTGCTCTTCCCCGAACTTAATTTTCTGTTCTTTTCCTTCTAGATTCAAGATTGCTTAATTATTGCTGTTCCTGAAAAGAAACTGATTTTGGTTCTTTGCAGATCAAAGTCGATGGTGTCGTTATCATCGATTCTGATGTCACTCTCAGGTATTTCAACTTTTTTATATTCAAAAGCGCTCACTTCCGCAGTTTCATGTTAATGATATAGGACGTACAAGTAAAGGCCCCGTCTGGCAACTTCAACTATGAACTACTGAAACTAGATTATCATTTCTAAACTACTTATCAACTAAACTATCAGCTCCAAACGCGTAGTTGTAAGAGAATATTCGTTCGCAGTTCTGATACACAGGGTAGTAATTGATACTTATTTTTGGGTTATAGTTTCATTTCTATGTTTTATGCCAAGTATCAAGTTGAAAATTCAAACAATATGATTTATTCAGAGAAGGCTCGAAGTTAGAGTATCACCGGCTACCTTGGAGAGAGCCCGATGCTCCTCACCTGCTCAAAGTGTTGTATGAAGATGATGAGATGGTAAGTATTTCTTCTTAATATCTGCGTCATTAGATTTGATTAGTTATTTGATAGCTATTCTGAAGTTATTGATTCTACTGTGAAAACGGCTCTTACTGGACGTTGAAAAAATGTATTTGAAGGAATTGATTTCAGGAATGCTGAAAAAACGAAAAGAAACAAAAGCCTTAAGCCAAAATCTCACACAAGAAGACAAAATGAAAAACTCATGATAATGCTGTTGGGGTAATGTGAGTTTTCTATTCCTTTTTGAACAATCTTTTGCAACTCCCACCACTTGATCCCCAGCCTGAGACCAAGAGGCTATGGAAATACACTTTTGTTTGCTAACAAAGTGCACCAGGACATGCGAGCAAAGAAGAATAGAGCGTTTTGTGTGTGTGCGTGTGTGTGGGAGGGGGGGAAGCTGAATAGATGACTGATAGAGTGAGGGCCTGGACAGATGTCCACTTAAGTCAGTCAGCATCAAAGACCTAAACTAATAACAACAATCTTGCGACACATTCCCTGAGAATTTGTTTTAATTGAAGTTGAATGTTGGCTTAATCTATTATTTCCTCTATCCCAAAATATTTGTTGGTTTAGGTTTGTGTCCTTGTTTTATAGTTTAAATGTCATTTTAGCCTTTTATGCATACTATTTCCTCATTGATATTTAATTACCTTTTATTTATTCATTTATCTACTTTTCCTCTTCTCCATATAGTTCACCTTTTTCTTTTTTTTTTTCTTTGCAAAAAGTAAGGACATACCTTAGAAAGTGTGAATAAACCTTAAATGATGTTTATTTTTAAGTAGAGGAAGTATCATATAAGGGCTACAAATGAATGAATGGGTAAATGCTGAAGAACTCTGTTGTGTTAGCTGGTTGAGTTCTTCAACTATATTCTGCACATATCTTTGTTTTGTTGTATGGTTCCATTACACACGTTTTGATTAATGTTTCTGTTATGTCAAATGTTGTTTATTTGTGTGTAAGCATATGTAGAATTACACCAGGTATCCTTTTTTCTTCCTCTTTCCGGTCCACAAACAGTAATTTATGTTCCTGGAACTAATAGTTGACTTATGCAGATTGCCCTTAATAAACCTTCAGGGTTGCAAGTCTTACCTGGAGGTCTCTTCCAGCAGCGTACTGTCTTGACACAACTCCAGTGGCACACAACTAGAAAGGTGGCTCGTCACTTTCCAACAAAGAATGTCATCCCGTTCCAGTTCATCGGCTTGGAAGGGGTACATCAGGTAAGCTAATACATCAGCGCTATGTATCTTAGGTTATAGACAGTACAAACCCTGATTTGGATTTGTACAATTGTGTATCCATCATGTGCGGCCGTGCTATAAGATTAAGCCTTATATATTGAAGTTTCTGGTTGTTTTAAAAGGTGACGAGGAATTACTGCTGTGCTATCCATGCCTGTCATATGCTTCTCCTGTATATAGCCTTAGTGGGATTGTCAGTTAATCAATTAGTAATGTTTGAATATAGATTTATTTGACAATGGAATAAGGTTTTATTTTATGACATAGTATAACTAAGGATTTATCCAGGTGTACTACTCTGTGCTAAGACAAAGAGTGCTAAAGTTCAGTTATCATCATATTTTGCCGATGGGACGTCTGCCGTGAGAGGTGTCAGGTTGGTCAGGCCTAATCTTTGCCACTTCTATATTTTTGCGCCTTTGATCTTTGAGTGTCAGTGTCTATCATTCATCACGGGCATCAATCATTCTTGCTGATTGGATGTCTGTCCTTAGAGAGACCTGGTCTGTCTCTAATGTCGCAGTCACTAACGTTTAACGTTTTGTGCCCATCTTTGTTCTAGCGCACATATAACCATCTATTCGCTTGAGAAGTTTCTTTTTTTTCCTCATAGCCTAATAATCATCTCCTGGAAAAAGTTAGCTTCACTGTGCTCCTTGATGTTCATCTCTTGGAAAGGCATATTGATAAGTCTAGGCCACTGGATAAGTATTTTGGCCACGTGTATAGGAGGAGGGAAAAGAATATTAGGAGTGCAGAGTTTGTTAGTTTTGACTTTGTTACTGCTGCAGTTTGTTAGTCCTAGCTGGTGGCTGTTTATTGGGTGTTGTTGGTCAGTATTGTTCTAGTACTTTTATTCTAGCACTTTTATCTAAGGGAGGAGGTATTAAGAAGTTTGGGATTGAGATAGGTCTCGAGAGAGGATTTTGGGAGAGCTTAGTACCTGGCTGGTGCTGGTTCTATTGCAAGGTAACGTTTCTCTATCACGTATTAGCTGGCCTAACTTCTAATTAGGTTAGTGGAGGTTTTTCTATTTGGATTATGGTTGTGTGCAAAAAATAAAAAATGCCCAAGCTATATTGTTTCCCCAAGTGCTAACCAAATGGCAAAGTTACAAGCTTGCGTCAAGTTATATTTTACCCTTGATGGTATGTTGGAGTATTGAATGTACCATCGTATTATTCTTAATACCCTGGTCTTTAATGACTTCCGTGCTAGCATAGCTCGTTAATTGTACCGTTTTGCTAACCAACCTAATGAGTGAACTAGCCGCTGGGACTTGTCATTATTGATATAACTACTCTTCCCTTCCTCCTCTAATTAGTGAAAGAGTGTAATACTAATTTCTATTGTGGAATAAGAGCTGCTCTTTTTTCCTCTTCGTTCACACCTCTCTCTGCAATACTCTGTGAAATCAAGTTTTATGAAATCAACATATATAATGCGATCTTTTAGTTTTGAAGAACACTCTCAAAATTTCATTGCTGTTCATTTGACCATTTTATGGCCACCACGTGGTCCACTCCGTTTATTTCCAAGCAAGGGATCGATACTGGGTGGGGTCGGGAACTGGAGGGCCAGCGTCAGCGCCAAGTTTGGTGTTGGTATCGACGGGTGTTTTACAAGAGTTGCAGTTTGTCATACCGGCACGGGTGAGAATGTCGTGAGTGTAGGTGGCCTGACTGAGGTGGCGAGTGACGGCGATGCCCAAAAATAATGGAGGGCTCCGAGATCGGTCATGGCAAATTCCATGCTGAGATTGCGAATGATGTGATGGAGTAGGGTGGGGGTGGAGGCGGTGAGTATAATATCGTCAACATAGACGAGGAGATGGGCATGGTCAGAGTTGTGTGATAGACGAACAGGGACGGATCAGTTTTGCAGCTTGTGAAGCCGAGGCAGGTGATGTGAGAGGCGAAGCGCTGGTACCAAGCCCGAGGGGCTTGCTTGAGGCCATACAGGGCCTTACGAAGTTTGCAAACGTGGTGTGGTCGGTGAGGGTCAACGAAGCCGGGAGGTTGTTGGCAGTAAACTGTTTCCGAGAGATGACCGTGGAGAAATGCATTCTTGACATCAAGTTGGTGGATGGGCCAGTTTTTGGATATGGCGAGGGAGAGAATAGTCGGGATGGTAGCGGGTTTTACAACAGGTGAGAACGTCTCGTCATAGTCGAGTCCGGGTTGTTGGGAGAAATGGTAGATGCATCAGCGGGGGACAAAGTAGGTGTGGGCGCGGGGGATGAGGTTGAAGTACCGGACGTGGATGGGTGTGGGGTGATGTGGGCCGTGGGAGAGGATTGGGCCGGGGACGAATTGGGGGGCCGGGGGAGGGCTAGGGGTAGTAGGCTGGACTGGAGAACGTGGGCCAGACCAGGGGTAGGCTGCGGGACCGAGCTGGGCTGGAGTGTGGTGGATATGCGCGAGAGGGCAGGTTGGTAGAGGTGGGCAATTGGACTCGTCGGGAGTAGGGGGCAGTAGTGGGGTCGATGTGTGTGGGTTATGGTGAGCAGAGGACGGGAAAAGTTTCATCAAAAACACATGTCTAGAGACTATTACCTTTTTACTGTCAAGAGCAAGACAGCGATCGCCTTTGTGTTCCGGTGCATAGCCGAGGAAGACACAGGGGGTGGTTCGAGGTTGTAGTTTATGGCGAGTTGTGGCAGTGAGATTAGGAAAACATAGGCACCCAAAGGTGCGTAGATGGGAATAGGTAGGGGGTTTCTGGAAGAGGAGTTCATGTGGGGTTCTGTTCTTTGTTGTGGTGGTCGGTGTGATGTTGAGGAGGTAGGTAGCGGTTTGTAGCGTGTCAGCCAAAAGGGAGGGGGTAGGCGGGCATGGACAGTAGGGTGCGGATGGCATTTGTGAGGGTTCGGATCATACGTTCGGCTTTCCCGTTTTGTTGGGATGTATGGGGACACGAGAAGCGGAGAAGGGTGCCAAAGGTAGCCATGTAATTACGAACGTCTTGATTATCGAATTCTCTACCATGATCACATTGGATATTTTTAATTGTTTTATGAAAGTGTGTACGAATATAGGCGTGAAAAGTTTTGAGGATAGCGGCAGTTTGAGATTTTAATTGCAAAGGAAAAGTCCAAACATAATGGGAAAAATCATCAATAATAACCAAATAATATTTATTGCCGCTATAACTAAGAGTGGGCGACGTCCATATGTCGCAGTGAATTAAATCAAAAATAGATAAAGTAATTGTACTGGAAATTGTAAATGGCAAGCGAGAGTGTTTTCCTAACTGACAAGAAGAACAAATAGTAGATGAGGATTTATTCGAAAAACCAAGACGATGTAATACGGCAGCAGTGGGATGGGCGAGGCGCGTGTGCCAGTTCACGGCGGCAGTGGTGGCGGAGAGGGCGGCAGGCTGGGGAAGGGCGGCGGTCGGCGTGGTGAGTGGATAAAGGGCGCCTCGACTACTGCACCGGTGGATCACGGTCTTGGTTGTAAGGTCCTTGACAGAGAAACCAAACGGATCAAATTCGACGGAGCAGTTGTTATCAATTGTAAATTGACGGACAGAGATAAGGTTTTTAATTAGAGATGGAGAAACCAGGACCTTACGCAACGTGAAGGGAGGAAGGGGATAGTACCGGTTGCAACTATCGGGAGAGTAGCTCCATTGCCGACAACAATACTGGCAGACGGAGGACGAGAGGGGAAGAAGAGGGGAAGGTTACCTGGATTTGAGGTCATGTGACTGGTGGCGCCGGTATCCATATACCAAGGGGTGTCTGGGGTGCGTGGCTGAGTCGCAAGGCTATTGACCGCCTGGACAAGGCTAGACTGATCCCAGGACGGTGCGGTCTGTTGGTGATAGAGCGCTTGGGGCGGCGCTGGTGGACGAGGACCGAGAATGCCCGCGGCAGTCCATGAGGAGTTCCACGATGGCTGGGAGGTAAGAAGATTCCACAGTTGATGTTGAAGGGTGGGGCGGGAGTTGCTGTTGTTGTTGCGACCACGACCTTTACCACCCCGACCACGGCGACCTGAAGAACGGGGACTGGATGCGCGGGACTGGTTGTGAGAGACTGAGGTTGTGTCGGCAACTGGAGCAGGTTGGTCGGTGCCAGGTGTGGAGGAGGAGGCGCCGGTAGGAGCTGCAGCAAGGAGAGCGTGACCATCAGTGAGGGAGGCGGCGCGACAGGTCTCTTCCAGAAGAAGAGAGGAGCGGACTTGTTGGAAGGAAGGGAACGGTCGCTGAACCTGTATGATACTGCGCAGGTTGGAGTAGGTATCGCTAAGTCCGCTGATGGTTTGGAGAACCAAATTTTCGTCGGAGACGGGGCTGTCCACATCGGCGAGCGCATCTGCTAAGGTTTTGAGACGAGCACAGTACTCGTTGATGGTTAGCGAACCTTGACGGAGCCCCCGAAACTCAGCTTCAAGTTGAATGGCTCGCACCTTTTTGTTGTCGCGAAACAAGTCTTCGATGGCCATCCAGATATCATAGGCAGTGGGGTTGTTGCGCATAACCAGACTGAATATGTCTGGGGAAATGGTAGCATAAATCCAAGACAAGACAGTGAAGTCAAGGAGTTGCCAGCTCTCGTCGTCCGAGGGAGGGGAGCCGTTGATGTGAGCCAGGAGATTGAATTTGCCAAGCGTAACCAGGAAAAGATGTCGCCACATCGTATAGTTCGGGGGCGATTGCGTGAGCTCTACCCGGACATGGTTCGTGATGGAGTTCACGTGGAGAGCTTGGTGTACAGCCACAACAGCGGGTGAATTGTGTTGGGAAGCGGAGGCATTGGGATTGCGAGGAGGAGAAGCAAGAACGGTATGTTCAGAGGCTGCTGGACTTGGTGGCTGATTGTCGTTGTCCATGGCTGGGGAGAAGGGGCGCTGTGTGTTGGAGGAGAGAGACGGTACGTAGGGAGCGTGAGGGAGAGAAAGAAAAGCAGAAACAGGATAGGATCAAAGAGAGATTTTAGGCTGATACCATGTAAGTTAGTATAATCAATCAACGGTGATTTGTATTGATGTATTGGTTTACAATATATACTGAGATAGTTACAGTAATTAGGCCTATAATAGAGGGAGCACTACTAGAAGAGTGGAGTTGAGGCCTATAGTTTAGGAGAGAGTTATAACAATATTATTTTTCTAACATCTATATTTCGGATGTCATAGGTTTTCGACTTTCTTCCAAACAAAAAGAAGGCAAACCTTTGGACTTCATTGGCTTCACATTCTGTAAATCTGTTATTCACGTCTGCTGATATGCATAAAAGACTGTGCCATTCTGGACTGTAGCTGATTTCTTTGTATGGGTTTGAACTAATGGCATAGGATGTTGCAGCCTTTATGATTGTCTGGATTGGTATAAGAAGGAAACCTACCTACAGCGCAATGATTTTTATTATCTTGCATCTGTTTAATCATTCGGATTATAGAGTAGGAACTCAAATTAGGATTGCGGGACAAATACTAGATGGATTTTCAAGATGTGCTGTTATTAGTGAATAAGGCTGATGATTCTGTTTATTTTTCATTTAAATTGGACATAAGAACCAGATCTCCAGCTTATGGCCGTGATCCTTATCTGGATAAGGAAACGAAAATGAGAAGTTTACTATTCTACATCAGATCAATCCTAAAGAGTGTTCACTCTAGCATGCTTCCGAAATTAGAACATTGTAGAATCTGCATCTTTCTCCTGCCAGAACTGGCGATTGTTTGCCTGAGTAAATTGCTTCCTACCTGGTGTGCTTTCCAGTTGATGCTTAACTTCCTACTTAATGGAGCTTATTTCAGGAGACAACTACAGAGTCTCACCGGTAGAATTAATTACACTTTTTTTTTTGGAAGTGGGAACCCGCAGCCGCTACTCTTAGAGTGCGCTCTAGATAAACCCACTGGCTGACATGACCGTCTGCAATCCACGCCAACCGGATAAATCACTATGTGACCGTGGTGAGAAAGTGGAGTTAGGAGGATTCAAACCCGGGACCTTCCGTCCCCTACTCTTCATCTCCACCGACTCGGATGTCCAGGTTTGGATGAATTAATGACACTTATCTATCTTATACTTCCCTTTTTTTTCCTCAATCCAGAATGGGCAATTTTCTCCTCAGTTAGTTGCTTCCTTCCTACCTGCTCTGCTTCCCCACTGTATGCTTAACTTCTTACTTAGTGGAGCTTATTTCAGGAGACAGCTACAGTCTCACCTTTATGAAATAATGACACATGTCTAACTTATACTTCCCTCTTTTTCCTCAATCACCTCCGACCAAAAAAATCGATTGTCTGCCTGACTTAGTTGCTTGTTTCCTACATGCTGGGCTTCCCAGTTGATGCTTAACTTCCTACCACCGTTATGAAATAATGACACTTATCTATCTTATATATCTGTATTTTCTTTTAATCCCAGAATGGGCAATTTTCTGCATCAGTTAGTTGCTTCATTCCTACCTGCTCTCCTTCCCACTTGATGCTTAACTTCGTACTTAGTGGAGCGTATATCAGGAGACAGCTACAGAGTCTCACCTTTATGAAATAATGACACATATCTATCTTATACTTCCCTCTTTTTCGTCAATCACCTCCAACCAGAAAAATCGATTTTCTGCCTGACTTAGTTGCTTGCTTCCTACATGCTGTGCTTCCCAGTTGATGCTTAACTTGCTATCTCCGTTGTGAAATAATGACACTTATCTATCTTATAGATCCGTCTTTTCTCTCAATCACTATTTTTGGTCCTTTGATGTAGCAAGTTAATATAATCTGTCCGAGTTCATTGTTGCTCAGATAAGTGTGTTGCAATTAGTAAGATATGTATTTCTTTATCTGTCAAGAGTTGGGCCTTATGAGTATGCTTGAGCACCTCCTCTAGTTTTCTATTGAAGTAAGTTGCATGGTGGATTGTTCTCTAGGTGGTGAAGATACTAAATAGCAGTGCTTTGTGTATGTTAATCTCATGAAACCTTTTTTCTAGATCTTGTCTGCATGCTATAAGTCTCATTGCTTAAATGCAATAAGATACAGCTCAATGCTGAGAGCATATTCTGTTTTGCATACTTACATTTCCAGTGATTGATATTCAGTGGAGACGCTACGGCTGGCATTGATGACATACTCCCTCCTGTTTAAAAATTAATTTTCGTTTTAGGCTTGAGACTTATGTTCAAATTATTTGTCATTTTATACTTTTTGTATCTTACTTTCTACTTTTACCCTTTTCACTTTTTAAATTATTAATGTCATTGTACTCTACTTTTTTTGTCTTACCAATAAAGTATAATTACTTTTTTATTCTTCCCATACAAAAAGTAAGGACACACTAGTCATTTTAAACTCTTCCTTAAAAAGTGTGAAAATGTCTAAAACGACATTTATTTGAACAGGAGGGAGTATTAAACAAAATTCTCTCTCTCTCTCTTCAGGGTTTGGTGTTTTACTCCTGAGGAGTTTTAATGCTTAATTTTGGTGTCTCTCCGCTTAGAATAAGTTTTAAACATCAAATCATTGGTTTCCAGTTACTAGTAAGTTTATATAGGATACTTCACTTGTCAAATAATGTCCGCTTGAATTAGATGAACGAATTATGGCATAACTTAATACTAACTCCTGCAGAGATAAAAATATTAAGGGAGAAGCAAAGAGGAAGATTACTAGACATACCGAGCACTTGCCAGTGGAGTTGTAAGCGCTGAAGAGGTAAGCCTGTCTTGATCCTGGATAAGCCACTGCTGAACAATAAATAAAGATGAGCTATAGGGGGTCTGACACATGGCATAACTTGCTTGCTGTAGTTTCTTTTGAACCTGCTTCCTGTAATGAATTGAATAATTGATGTCTATTCCCTTGACTGAGTTGTTTTAAATACTTACAAAATAAGAACGTTGAAGTAAGTAGTAGATCCTAATCTAAGGAGTTAGTGGAGAAGTACTAGGTTAGTTGAGAGGAAAAATGGAGATTGTTAGGTAGTGGAGAGATGTTAGGAAGGTAATTACAATAATAATTATATTAACTATTTTCCTTAATATGCCCCCCGCAAGCCGAACGGCCGGTGGTCGAGTTCGAGCTTGGATATGTTGGTGTCAAACTGCGCTCGCGGAAGTGCTTTGGTCAGGACGTCTGCAAGTTGGTCAGTCGTCGAGATGTGTTGTATGCGAAAGACGCCGGCTTGGACCTTTTGTCGAACAAAGTGGTAGGCAATGGCAACGTGTTTCATTCGGGAGTGAAACACCGGGTTGGATGACAGGAATGTGGCACCCATATTGTCACAGTGAATTGTCGGTGGGGCCACAGGATGGTGTAGTTCTTGCAGGAGGGATAGTAGCCACAGGACTTCAGATGCGGTGTCGGCAAGCGCTTTGTATTCTGCTTCGGTGGAGGACCGGGCTACAGCTTTTTGTTTTCTGGAGCTCCAGGAGATCGGGGTGGTGCCGAGGTAGATGAGATAGCCGGTGGTGGATATGTAATCGTCATGATCGCCAGCCCAGTCCGCATCTGAGTATGCAGTGATTGTGTTGGACGGATGGGGCCTGATGTGGATGCCGTGTGTGATTGTACCGGCGAGGTAGCGTAGCAGCGTTTCATCAGCGCCGTCCAGTGTTGAAGTGTGGGTGTCTGCATGAACTGGGAGAGCCGGTTCACAGTGAAGGCGATATCGGGACGGGTGAGTCCGAGGTATTGGAGGCTGCCAACTAGGTGGCGATAAGTTGTGGGGTTGTCGAGAAGGTCGGTGGCACTGCGAGTAAGAGGTGTGGTGGAGGTGATTGGGGTGGGGGATGGTTTGCAGTCATCCATACCTGCTTTTGTGAGGATGTCTTGAATATACTTGCGTTGAGATAGGAATAACCATGAGTAGTAGGGATGACTTCCACCCCAAGAAAGTAGGAGAGGGGACCAAGGTCTTTTAAAGAAAACGGTTGGAGAGAGTGGTGATGAGGTGTTGTACGGCCGTGGTTGTGTTGCCGGTGATGATTATATCATCGACGTAGACAAGGAGGAAAAGGTGGTTTGGTTGTGGGTGTAGATAAAGAGGGAGGAGTCGGATTCGGCGGGGTGGAAGCCCTGAGTGAGAAGGAAAGTTTGAGTTCGGTGTACCATGCACGTGGTGCTTGGCGAAGTCCATATAAGGCCCGGTTGAGGCGGCATACATGATGAGGTCGTTCGGGTCGACGAAGCCGGGGGGTTGGGAGACAAAGACTTCTTCTGGCAGTGAGCCTTGAAGAAAGACATTGTTGATGTCCAATTGGCGGAGAGGCCAGTTGTTGGAGACGGCGAGAGTGAGGATGACGCGAACGGTGATGGGTTTGACCACTGGGCTATATGTTTCATTGTAGTCCCAGCTGGGTCGTTGGGTGAAGCCCTTTGCGACTAGGCGGGCTTTCAAGCGATCAACGGTGCCATCGGGGTGATACTTGGTTCGATAGATCCACTTGGTGCTGACGATGTTGTTCGTCGGTTGAGGGGATACGAGAGTCCACGTGTTGTTGCGAATGAGAGCGTCGTACTCTTGTTGCATTGCCAGGCGCCATGATGGGTGTTTGAGGGCCTGAGTAATGGTGCGGGGCTCGGCGGGGAGGAGGTGGTGGCTGTGAGATTGAGCTTCTGAATTGGTTTGGAGATGCCGTGAGCTGAGCGTGTGATGGGGCGTGTGGGCATGGTTTGTAATGGTGGTGGTGTGGTGGATTGTAAGGGGTCGGGGATGGAGATTGGTGCGGAAGACTATGGTGTGACTGGAGAGATTGGGGGGGCGGGCTTGGGGGGCGTCGGAGTTTGGGCCGTGGGTTGAGGGAGCAGGGAAGTAATTGGGGCGGGTGTAGGAGGTTGGGTGTTGGTAAGACTGGGCCGAGGTGAGGGGAGGTCGACGGGGCTGGGACGGGACGGGGGTTGACGTGGGCTGAAGAGGGAGGTGGAGTGGGAGATCGGTCCAAGTAGAGGGGTCGAGCTCGGGAGGTGGGTCATGGGCCAGGTCTTGGGGCATGGTTTTGAAAGGAAAGATATCCTCGTTGAAGGTGACGTGCCGTGAAACTATATGCGGTGAGTTTTCGGATCCAGACAATAATACGCGTGTTGACTGGTTGAGTACCCTGCAAAGATGCAAACAATGGACTTGGGGTCGAGTTTTGTTAGTCGTGTACGGTTTGAGCCACGGATAACATAAACAGCCGAAGCTCTTTAATTTCGTGTAGTCCACAGATTCATTTAATAACGAAAATACGGTGTGTGTAAATGAAGAGTAGGGGTGGGTAATCGATTGATGAGGTATACGGCAGTAAGCATCGCATGGGGCCAGAATGTGGTGGGGAGTCCAGAGTAACTGAGGAGGGAGAGACCCGGTTTCGACGACATGTCGGTTTTTGCGTTCCGAAATTCCATTGTGTTCAGGAGTGTGGGGTGGGGTTGTGAAATGACTGATGCCGGTTTGGGGAGATACTTGTGAGACCGATATATTCCCCCCCGTTGTCGGTGTATAATATTTTGATTTTTTTGTTGAAGAATGTTTCCACAAGCTTATGATATTGAGGAAAGATAATGGAAACGTCGCTTTTGCGTTTCATGGGGTATAACCAAGTGTAACGGGTAAAATGGTCAACAAATAAAACATAATATTTGTAGCCGTTGTAGGAGGGAACGAGGGAGGTCCAGACATCGCTAAATATTATTTCAAGTTTGTCGGACGAATGTAAACTGGAACGAGCAAAAGGAAGTTTGTGACTTTTATTTAACTGGCATGCAGTACAGTCTTTTTGAGAATAATTGGAAGTACAAAACTGAAATTGTTTTTGTAAATATTGGAAAGTAGACGTGGAGGGGTGGCCTAGACGATGATGCCAGGCGCCGTTGGATGTGGAACTTATTAGATAGGCCGATGGTGGTGGTGTGGGCCATGCATAGACTCCGTTGGTGCAGGGCCCGGTTGCCAGGATGTTACCTGAGGTGAGATGCTTTACAAAGAAAAGTCAGGTAAAAATGTGACGGAACAATTGTGGTGTTGTGTGAGTTGAGAAACCGAAATAATATTTTTAGTCATTGTGGGTACACACAGTACATTATGTAAATTGAAAGAATAATATGCGGACCCAGAAAGTGAAAGAGTATCGGCGGATGTTATTGGTAGACCGTCCCCGTTGCCCACATGCAACTCGTCTGGGCCGGAATAAGGATAGGAGCTCGTGAGTTGGGCTGGGTCAGTGACAACATGGTGCGACGCACCACTGTCGAGAAGGAAACCAGACGGAGAGGGAGCGGTGTGTGACGGTGTTCGCCTAGGGTTGCGGGTCGGCGGTGGTGGTGGTTGGGCATTGGGAAACTGCCGCTTGAAGTCGTCACAGACGGTAATCCAGTGACCCACTCCTCGACACCATTGGCAACGACCGAGAAAAGGTTTGGGCGCAGCTGATGAGCCGCGGGTGTGGTAGGGTTGGCGGTTGGAGGCGCCAGGTGAGGCGGCACCGGGGAATGGGAAGGGGCGCCGTAGGTCGAGACGGGCGAGCTACGATTTTTGCCAGAGGAAGAGCGGTGTTTGGAGGTTGCGACGAGGGCTGTGGCGGAGGCCAGATTTGTGGCGGTGGTGTTGAGCTCCAGTTCACGAACCAGGAGCTTGTCATGGAGCTCGGCGAGGTCAATGGTGGAATCCGAGCCTTGATGGCGTCAACAATGGCAGTGTAGGAATCGTCGAGTCCGTGGAGTATGTGTGCAACAATGTCGTCGGCATCCACCGGCTTACCTAGCTCGGCCAGAAGATCGGTGGTGGCGGTGATTGTCTGGATGTATTCGGAGATTGATTGGGCGCCTTTGACGGTAGTGCGCAGCCTCTGTTTGAGCTGATTGATGCGGCCCTTCGATGGATTGGCGTAGGTTGAAGTGAGGGTATCCCAGGCCTCCTTCGTTGTCTTGGCGCGGGTGATGAGGGGCAACGGGCGCAGTGAGTGTGCCGACAAGAGCGCCAAACAGAAGCCGATCTTGACGGTGCCAGGCGGTGTAGGCTGGGTTGGAGGTGGTGGACTCAGCGGTGGTGGTTGTTTTCGGTGGGGCGGTGGATGAGCCATCGACGAATTTCAGAAGGTCATAGCCTTGTAAGATGGCTTGCATTTGAACTTTCCAGGTAATGAAATTCTGTGGTGTTAGTTTGATTATATTGGAAAGATTAACGATAATGAATGGTTGGTTGGCATCGTTGGGGTTGGTGAGTGTGGTGGAAAGGTTTGCCATTGTTGGGTAGTGTCTAGCGCAGAGATAAACTGATGGTGGTGGGCAGACCGTGATTAGGCTGATACCATGTAATGAATTGAATAATTGATGTCTATTCCCTTGACTGAGTTGTATTTAAATACTTACAATAAGAACGTTGAAGTAAGTAGTAGATCCTAAATCTAAGGAGTTAGTGGAGAAGTACTAGGTTAGTTGAGAGGAAAAGATGGAGATTGTTAGGTAGTGGAGAGATGTTAAGAAGGTAATTACATAATAATTATTAATCTATTTTCTTTTCCTTAATACTTCCGTGCATATGTCACGGCATATATTTAACCATAGATATATCCTGCTATTACTTTTAGTGAGTCGAAATAATAATCGATGTGATCAATGGTCACATATCCTGCTTGCGGATGAGGCTTGTGTTTGATTATCATGAAGCAAGATTTTAAATGCCAACGCTTAATAGTTTTTGTTGACAAGTTTGTGGCGTTTGGAACTCATTTTGTAGTCGTAGAGTTGGAAAGTATACGATTTGGAATAACAAGTCTTGCTTGTTGGTCATGCTGGCAGATTGATGTTAAGCAGCCAATCGGAGTAGTGCACTACCCTGGGGTTGCGAAGGGTTTATATGTTGCATCACCCACAGGTCTTATAGTTAAATTACTGCACGGCTCTTGTATGATCCTGGAAATTTTCTCTGGGGTTTCTCCTTGATATTCAGTGTGAAATAGTTGAAATTGCAACTGTATACTATTATAACCATTTTACACTGACATGTACAGTAATTGCATTGCAAGATATTATGTTTACATCTGTATCTTCAATAATTCAGGAAAACCGGCATTGAGCAAGATTAGGGTTCTTGAGAAATGTGTACAGAGAAATAGGACAATAGTTGAGGTACTCTATTGTTCTAATTTCTAGATACGGCTCTTGTGTCTGAATCCTATATGGTAACCAAAGTAGAAGTTATTTGATGTATTGGAACCTTGACCTGGCTGGCTAGATCTATATTATCTGCATGGCTGCATCTTACTAGATTACATGTACGATGGTCCTGGGCTGGCATATGGATCTGTTGAATTTTACTTCAAGCATATTAGATGCTGAAATTTCTACTCTTATGCACTTGAGATCAGGTTGAAATTCAGACAGGAAGGCCTCACCAAATCCGCATTCATCTTTCTTTCATAGGACATACGCTAGTTGGTAAATCCTGGAGACCTATATCTTATGCTCATTTCTTTTTGGTTAAAATAGTTTTGTCATTGTTCAAAAATGAAAAGTACTTGCTGAATTGAACATAAAACTGCATTTTGTCTGCAAAACTTAGTGCAAGAGGTGTGTGATTATGAAATAAAAAGTATTTTCAATGTTTGGTATGCTTCCTTTTCTTGTGCTGGTCATGAAAGATGTTTAATTCCCTTTATCCCGAGTGAGCTGAAATGATGCTTGGATCGAGGTGTACTTGATATATTATTATGCATATGATGGGCTCCAAAACAAAACAAACAATCAAACACCACCCAGAATGGTGATGTGGGGACATTACTTATTTTGCATCACTAGTTCAACGCTTTCTCTTTTGCAGGTGATCCACTATACGTTGATGGTGGCCAGCCAGGCATTTCTAATCGCGATGTAGTTGATCAAAACTTTGCTCAAGATGGGTATGTACTGTTTTCTGTGTGCAGATTCAGTTGATAGCACAATAGCGGTGGCTGGTTCCTTATACCTTGCTAAGATCTTCAAAGTATCTTGATTTACACTTTGGATCATATCTAACTCCTTAATGGCACTAACATAATTACACTTGTGTTACATTTGTGTGTTCACTCATATGTGAATTGTTTGTCTATCGCCCAACTGTCTTGGCAAATAAAAATGTTTTCGATACCCTTTTCTACAATTGCGATTACCTCAAGTCAGAAAACCACTGCCTCTCCAGTCTAGCAACTGAATCACTGCCTATCCTGCCTAAAACTCTTTACTTTTTTTTCTCCTCTTTAATTGCTTGTCCTTGTGTGTTTACTTTGAGTGGCTTGGACTAGTGTCGAGGGAGATTTTGTTGAACTTTTGTACTGTTTATAAATGCATTTGCTGTCCGTCCCTATTCTTGGTTTTGTTAGTAATCATGTTTCCTCAAATGCTATGGCAGCGGGTACGAGCGACCTTCAAACCCTGTTCCAGGAGACTGCGGATACTTCTTGCATGCCCATCATGTTACCCTAGTGCACCCTACGACGAACGAGGTACCTAGTTTGGTTCTAATGATATTTAAAAGAATTGCACTAGAAGATCTGCAGGTGATTTGCTCTCAAACTTCCTCGATGAATCATGACAAGAAATTACAGCTGGAGTTTAGTAATTGTCTTGTTATTCTACATTGCAGATGATGACAATCACAGCTCCGCTGCCTTCTGAGCTCAAGAACAACAGTGTAACCTGGAGATATTTTTTTAGTTAGTTGGCGAAGCAAGTCCGGTAGTATAGTGCAGAACAAGCAACAAAACTTCAACACAAACGGGACCTGTGAAGCTTGCCTATTATGACTCAGCATCCTCTTTTTTGTTCTTCTCGCAATCTTGCCAAGCTCTTGAAGCCAATCAGAGGTAGCTTAGACTTATTTAACTTCCTTTCTTTTCTTCTTGTTGGGATCTCGAAGCTTTTGTATGTCATCTTATCATTGGCTGCCGTTCCTAGGTTCAGTTTCTTCGTTTCCAAAAATTCATTCTTTGAATTTATGTGGACTTTGGATATGTATGGTGCTCCCTGGAAACTTTGAAGTTGGAGTTTGTACTGCTGTTGTAGATGATTTCTCGCTTGGAGAACTCAAGAGTTGCATGGAGGTGCAGGTGTGTTATTCAGTAACTGTGTCAAAAGGGCAACTAATTTTAGACATTGTTCGACGTACTTTGCCTGCGATATGATACTTGGGCCGGGAGTCGAGAGGATAAGGACCCGTTCGCTCCTCACGTTTCGTGCGCTTCTGACGAAATGTGCAGATAAAGGTCCACTTTTACAGATTCAATAGGCTTTAAAGTTGTAGATTAAGCTGAAACGGGAGATTTATTATAACGCAGATAAAACCTGCGTTCAAGATTCTGACACATTAAAGCTATCGCTATATCCAAATTACTTTTTACTCCACCTATTCTCACAACACTGTTTATCTCCCTGATATTATCTATAACAAAGCCTTCTCTCCTAGTTCATCTCTTCTTCCTTCAATCTCCATCCTACTTTGTTCGTTATTCCTCCTCTCTCCATCCTAGCAAATTATCGTATGCTAGATTTCATTGCAAAGCACAACCACTAATCGCTTTGATTTGTTCTTATTGGAAGGAAGACTACACGACAGACCAGAGTAGTGAGATTGAAGAGGAATTTTTTTTTTTCAATGTAAGTAACTAAACAGAAACGTGAAATCAATTCACAATCACACCCAACACCAAACCCTCCTCATCCCTTCTCAAATTCTTTGATTCATTTCCGGATGAAACTATTAACAAACTCAATTCAACTCTGGTTCTGTTTCGTCGATTTGCGGTATAATTTGAGCTTTCTTCATCTTCTCTCTCTTGTTGGTGAGAGAATTCCTACCCTAAACCAATTTGTACACACACTTCGGGTGTGCTTGCAACCATGGAAAACCTAGATTTTGAATATGAACAAGAGAAAAGAACTGTTGCAATCGTTGAAAATCAAGGAGTTGAAGAAGAGGGTATGTATGTCTTTTTCTTGAAATTGTTGTTACTATAATTAAGCTTCTCACCGAATACTTCATAATAAAGCTCAGCGATTTGTTCCTAGTCTTTGAGTTGATTAATCTTCACAAATCGTCGCCCAATTTCACCGCTCAGGAACGAACGGGGCCTAAATCTATGATGCCCTACAAACGCTTAGGTCATTTTCTTCGTAAATGGAATCCTTTAAAATCTGTGATCTATAGCTGGGGAGAGCCAATATTGGGTGGGCCAAGACATGTTGATTGCTAAAATCTGTGATCTAACGATTGAAATCTGAAAGTCTTTAAAACATGATGCCTAACAAACGCTTAGGTCATTTTCTTCGTAAGATAAATCCTTCAAAAAGTTTTCTACTCTATGGGAGTTTGCTTCTTGTAAAGTCATTTTTTGTTACTGAAACAGTAAAGGATTCATCAATTATGCAGCTCTACTGTGAAAGGTCAGAATGGCCCATAGACCGAATGAGATTTGGTGACGGATACAAATTTCCCGTCATCGACGGAACTAATCTCAATCGCCGCGGATTTTGTGACGGAACACTTTTTTCCATCCCTGACGGAAGCATTTCCCCTTTCTTTTTTTTTCCTTTCAATCTCAATAGTTCACTTATCTCTTGTTATATTGTAGTACACAGTACACTAAGTCATGTATCTTTGATTATTTTTCATATCTCACATCTCTCTATTTCTTTTTTTTTCTTGTCAGCCAATACAAGACAAATAAAAAATAATTACTTATAATTGTTGGAAATGAAAACTTAACTTATGTTTGTAACTTTCTTTTCTTTTTAAAATACTTCAATAATATAATTAAGAGTAAATTACTCAGAACCCCCTTGAGGATTTGGGATATTACAGTTAACCCCCTTGTATTTATCATAATTATTGGTAACCACCTCGAGGTTAAGGTATCTTTGACTACGAGCCCCCAAACTATGACTCTATTATCAGGAAGTTAACTATGTGTTAACCTATCAGTTTAATCTTATTAATAAGGTCATGCTGGATAAAAAACACTACTTTAAGGGGGTTCTGAGTAATTTACTCTATAATTAATTATAATTGTCATAAAATAAGTCACAAATTATATAACAAATTATATGACTATATCCATATACATGATTATTAAATAATGGGGTTGCTATTCGCAGTACAAAATTACTAATCACCGCAGTACAATTTTTTTTAATTTATATTGACGTTGTACACATGTAATAATGTGTCGTTGTGTTTTTTTTTTTTTCGAAAAATGATATTTGAAAGTAATTTACCGAAGTAGTTTATAGTTGATTAGTAGCGAATTTGACTAGTTACTTTTTTGTTCGAATCAATACAGGAACATTATTTTTGTAAAAAAAAGTGTTGGATTACATTTTTATGTGTTTAGATTACATTTTTATGTGTTAATATTATTAATTTGACTTAAAATTAATTTGTACCGCTACGAATAGCAAATACTTTACTATTCTTCGCAGTACAAATTTTTTTTCACCAAACTTAGTTGAATAAGTTTGAATGTTACGGGGAGACACTTTTTTTTGAAAATAGACAATTGAATAACCAAATTTAAGTCAATATGAGTAAAAACAACAACTAAGTTAAAGAGAAACTAAGTTACAACAACTAATTTATAGAAAAACTAAGTTACAACAACTAAGTTTACAACAACTAAGTTAAAGAAAGACTAAGTTACAACAACTAAGTTAAAGAAAAACTAAGGTACAACGTTGATCCAACTATCTAACCTAGATTGTAATTGATGAATCCAAGGTCCGACAGTGTTTGGATCTCTATAAGCGAACCACTGCGGATAGACAGGGGGGAGTGGGGAGTCATGAACCATGCCGAACCTTATGAAATGACCCTGGGGGCAAATTCCTATGTGGATCTCTCCTCTTGGGTTATCACGATCAGTATAATTATCGAGCGGAAGGTATGTGGCACTTGCCGCACCCCCATAGACAGTAGAGTAGAAACTACTATCGAAGTGTACCTTGTCGCGATCGCCAACCCCATTTCCGTGTGCATCCATTTCTGTGGAGGTGCTGGCTCTCCTGAATTCCAATGAAGCGCTCTTAACATGCCGTTGTACGGTCCTTCGTTAAAATGGCCTTGTATAGTCCATTCGCAGGTGCTTGATTCTTCATGTGATTGTACAATGCTACACGGACATCTTTCCACCTCTCTTCGTTTGAATATAGATAGTCAGCAATGACCCTGAAACCACAATTCCCATCTCCACGAACATCAATATACCCAGTCAATATTGATATAGGTTGGGGTTGGAATTCTGGTAGTATGGGAAGTTGTCAAGGGGCTGGAATCGACTCGGATTTGATGATCCTCTATTACGTGATCTTCTATTTGATGGCGCTCCTTGTGACTGGCCTGCCCTTGGTCGGTTACGCTCCCAAGACGAAGGTTCCCGTCGGTTTGGGTCTTGAGGGCCCGGTAGGTCTGCCAATCCCAACATGTTCCAATGACTCTCCTAATTGGCACACCATATCTGGTGAAGGAAGTTTTGGATTTGACTGTAACATTTCGCCATTAGAGTAGGTTCATCTGACTGTGCTACCTCAGAAGCTATGTCTCGCCATCTATTCTGTTCTTCCTCCATGTAGGATACCATATCAATTGTCGATTCATGTTTCTCCCAGCTTAGGGTATACCAGAAACGATGTATATCCCTCTTCGAGCATAGTATACCACTATCTAGCATGTAGTTTAATTTACAAGCGCAAGGTAATCCATGAGAGGTTACCTTGTCACATCCACAGATTGAGCTGTCCATTTGCACATAATTCGCCCTTCCAAGCTCCTTGACTAGCTCATCTAAGCAAAGGGTACTAACCTTCCCGATCAGGTCAGCGATTGGAACCCTCATGTGCTCTCTTCTGTGTTTTGTCCTGGCTGCCTCAAAATCATTTTTTAACTCCCGGATGCTTGTATTCACATGATCGTTAATCTTTGGAAAGATTACATCCAAAGTGTGTCTAGCACTCCTTAATCTCACCTTTAGAGAAGAATGTGCGCTCTCCACCCTATCAAATGTTTAAGTAAGTTTTATAGATCTATAACAATCACTGTATTATCTTAAACATTACAAGATTAACAATTTTACCTATTTGTCGTTGTGTTGCCGAAGTGCAACACATTCTTGACCCAAGCCTCCACAAATTTTTCCTTGTATTTCTCCCAGACTGATGCAACATACGTAATGAAACGTGGGTAGCTTTGGTATGTATTCTTGAAATGTGCGTACCTCTCGTTGTAGTCCTGCTCTGTGCTCGAGTAGACAACCGAAGTCCACATTCGGACTGCAGCCGCCGCCCTTCCTCTATCACCCATATAAGTCTCGGCTTTCCCCTGAACGTTCCTACTTATGTGCCACCGACATAGTAGATGATGAGATTCAGGAAAAATACCTCTTCTAAGGCATTCATCAGGGCCAGACATCTGTCGGTGATAAATGTAGAGGTTGTAGTCCGCCCGAGGAGGTCCCTTAATTATTGAAGTGCCCACACATACATGTCTGTTGATTCTGATACAAGAAAGGCGCAGGCAATGCTGAAGTTTTTGCCTATACTCGTCATCCCGATGAACTGAACCAAAGGCATTTTTGCTATGTTTGTTTTTTAGGTAGCATCCATGCCTATGACATACGGGACGCATGGAGCAGTAATCTAGATGTAGGGTGTGCAAAGAAGATGGACCCAAGTCGTGTTTGATCCCCTAAATTGTGAAATATAATCATGTTATCTATCAAATTAATATGAAACCTAAATGATTGAAGTTATTTGAGACATACTGAGTTGACTTACTTGGATCTGTAGTGTAATCGTAGTAGTAGTTGTTTTTGTCTAGCTCACTCAGCAGAGTCTGCACCAGAATCGACCATCTCTATTTACTAGTTTTGTTTTTTGTATCCGGTTATATATGTCTTTCCTTGTTGCTGACGTTTTGGGTTGATTGTTGTGAGCTCGGAATAAATTGCACAGGGGGCACACCAACTCTGGTTCTCTAGTCGATCATAATCTCCTCCGCCTCAGTTAGGCGTTTTCCCAAAATGACACTAGTGCATAAAATGTTTTTTTCCACGGTTTATTTTTCTCATATACCACGGTTTGTACCGTGGTTAATACTCGCGTGGTATTTGGAAAATTCATATAAACCACGGTTCGAAACCGTCGTTTAAAATACGCATTATAAACCACGGTTCGTAACCGTCGTTAAAGCCCGTTGTGCGCGGGAAATATCAGACGACTTATACCACGGTTATGACGGGGAAACCGTGGTATTTAATGTCGTTCCATGCGTTTTATACGACGGTTCGGGTAGTTAACTGTGGTATATGAGTACTTTATATGACGGTTCTTTAATAAACCGTGGTTTACTCCCGTTCCATTGAGTTTTAAACCACGGTTTTAAGTGAACCGTGGTTTTTTTTTTGTTTTTTTGTTTTTTTAGCATCTACCACATATGTTTTCCAACACAAACCCAATTTACAATCGTATATACAACCTGTACAGGGCATCCAACTGGTATTGCCCTTTGATAACAACCACACTATGACCATAAACCAAGTTGCCAGTTTAAATTGCAACATTGAAAACGAATTGCAAACAAACCCATTCAAACTTTCAAAAATAAGAGAGAGTTGAACTTTACAAACTTTGAGAGTTGCTTCAGCAAAAACAAAAGTCTAAGTCTAACTACGTACACTAGGATATAAGATCTAAGGAACACTCAAGTAATTTTTACACCAAAACTGCGATAAATGATCTCTTACAAAGTCGAGATCCCCTCTGGAATACGTGCTCCCTGCTTGTGTGAAATAAGAAACGATCTGTCCATAAAAAGAAACTGATCATCATTAGTACACAATTTTATTTAAAATGCAATAACTTTAACTGAAACTTTGATTGGTATGGGTTACCTTGTCATCATCCGTAAGCGTGTCAATATTTTGTACCATCTCGAACATGTACCGCATCACATAATAGCCACAGCTTTTTGAATCAGGCTGTTGAGGACACTGTCATCACACCATCCATGGATTACCAACTTTAGACAGATCAAAAAATTAAACGTTTAACTTTAATACAGAAATGCATAAATTAAATGATTACTTACACGTATGTAGTGGAAGTCCAAGATGGAGAATGGTTTCTTTTCATCACTTAACCAAGCTTATGGCCCCTGCATAAATACAACATTTTAAAATGAAGCCATTTTATTGTCAATAATCTAGGACAAGCTTAAAATAAATACAGAATGCATTAAAATTTTGAATACTCACTCCTTCAAATATTCTCTACAGCGATCTCTCGAAGGTCATCAGGGCCGCCCAATGGGTCTAGTATCAATAAGCATGCGGTGTCGATACACAACACCAACAACATCCAATGATTGCTGCCACAGATAAAACAAAGAATGTTTTGTACAACAATTATTAAATATCACAATTAGGAAGCAAAAAATTCCAGTTATTGTGTACTTACATATGATGATATGGGATCAGCAAATATTTGCTTTTTCTTCGCACCGCAGTACAAAATCCCTGCCTCACATGCTGTACACATCCTTGCTCATCCAATGCGGCCTGATTTGCTGACATCAATTGCGGACACAAGAAAGAGAGGGCACATAATCTCTTGCTCGCTAGCAGTCTACTAGTCAAACACCTAAACAACATTTTTCATAAGATATGTTAAATAGCTTAAAAAAATGAAAGATAATGTAATAATTTGAAAGATACTTACACACAATAGGCCTGAATCACAGAAATGTTAAGCAGGTCTCCTATCAAAAATTCTCGTAGATCGCTCACGGTAATCATCAGATCTGGGCTCAGAGGAGTGGAAAACATGCTTAGACACTTTCATGTTGAAGTGGTGACAGACTGTGGCCTCGTCATGACAAAGTCATACAACATTTTTTGTTTGGCTGTCAACTTCTTCAGATACTTGGGTGTCAGAATGGGGGATCTCCTAGGAGTCATATCGAAAGGTTTCACCACTTCCTTTCTCACCCTCTGACTCTCCTCACTTGATTTCACAACTTCCTTCCCCTTATCCACTTTCCTCTTCTTACCGGTCTTAATTCCTTATCAATCTAATAGTATACAAAATTTAAATAATAAACATATCAGTCAACAGTCAAGTTAAAAACTAAACAGTAAGCATGTAATTAAATAGTTTACTTGTCACTACTGACATCAATGAGAGAATATGGCCATGGAACAACTGAAGATTTGCTTGACCTATTTTACTCCACTATTCCACTCTAACTGAAATACCCCAAATCTAAATAATATTATTAAATCATTATTTATTGGAATATAATCCAAATATGAATCATTTCACGTACGCATGCAAACCCATGCATGAGAACGTTACGTAAAAATAGTCGTTTCTCCATAAACGCTAAAACGCCTTAGAAGAATATGGTCAAACATGACCTTGTATGACCTTCTAAAACTCAAACCAAATGGTCATACACTCATTATATGAATATATAAATATATTCCCTAAGCTATATTCAGTCAAATACGCAAAATGCTCGGGAGTGCTCACACCCGCTCCTTAAAGCACGAAAAGTCCGGAGGAGTGCCGAGGTGGCACGAACTCCTATAAAATTAATTCCTTGAGTTCCTAACATCATTATTAACCATTATAAAAGAACCCACGAAGTGGTTTCTCAAAATTCAGCAAAAAACCACAGGAGGATTTCTTAGCGCTCCTTTTGCCCGGGTGTGTCCCAATGGCCCGTAAATTATGTCATGGGTTGATATAAACCTCATATAACCCAATGTAACATCTTATTATATGTTTATTTACTATAATAAGTGTTTACAAACACTTGGAACTCATAAAAACAATTGGTTTCCCAAAATTTCCTTAGAGCACAAAAACACACCTTCGGGTGTCACGAAAATGCGTTTTACGCAATTACCTTGTAGTTTTTGACATGCCACAAATTGGTAATCTTAAATAGGGTTAAAATGAACTTCTAAATAAGTTGGGTGTGACTAGTCAACAAGGCTCTCTATAGGGGCCGATTTTAAGGGCAAAAACTAGTATAAAATTTGCTTTAAAAATTATAAAAGGCTTACTTAAAACATGATGACTCATCACCATGTGTTACATTACTTAATGCCAAAGTATGTAGGTCTCATTTGACCAGAGAGCTGTCGAAATTAGGTCATGGAACAAGGCCATGTGAGCTAGATACAAAACAAATGCTAAAAGCAAAAAGTAGATTCCTTTTTCTTTTTGCCTTTTTATTTCTTAAGCAAGTAACTTCCTTGCTTGTTCCTTAGCTCTTCATGGCCGGTTTTTGAGCTCCATTCAGTCCCTAAATTCGTGACTCTACATGAGGAAGAAGACAACACAAACTTAGAAAAATCAAAAGAAGATACCTTACCTAAATTTCCTTGTCTTCTAGTTCACAATTTCTTCCACATGCTCTTGCCTTGTCACACCCTCATGGCCAGTTTTCAAGCTGGAAAAGAGGTCATTTATTGAGCCAATCAACCATGAAATAAACAAAGGAAAAGTATAGTCATTTGACATTAAAAATTGACAAAACAAAAATCAATTCCAAAGTGCAATTCCTACCATTTACGTGAGCTAAGTCTCATTTCCCTCCTTGCACATTTCCTCCACGGTTTGGTAAGGCTCCCTCCTCTCTCTTCTAGCTTCATCTTCTTCCTTTGAAGCTCTTAAGTCCATTAATGGAGTTTTAACTTCTATCTTCATCTTTGAGGTAATTTCCTAGCATTTCTTGGCAAGTCTTGAAGCAAAACTCTTCCTAGCATAACAAGGTGTGTTCGGCATCAATTAGATCTCCAAGGGGGTTGTCAAAAACACATTAATCCAAGGAGCATCTCAAGGTTATCTTAAGGTAGGTTTCAAAGCTTGAAAATCCTTAAAGCACTTTTATGTGTAACCAAGTTCTACTTCTTATAAGTCTCTTTTCTTCTTCTTTTGATGAAGGAAAACTTGTCTTCACCTACCTTAGGAGTGCCGAATTTATAAGGAGAAAAGCCTAAGGTAAAGTCTTGTAAAACTACTTCCAAATCTACTTAAGATCTTTATTCAAGATCTAACTCCTAAACACCTTCACCTCTTGCATAAAACCGAAGAGGAGCATCAAGTTACCTAGGAGAAAGCTTGGAGATTCAAGAAGAAGTTCAAGCACTTAACCACCTTTGTTAAGAAGTAAGTTTACTAAGTAAATCTTTATGTTATAAGCTTTGTTAAGCTTCTAAAAAATTGTACAAAAATTATGTACATCTCCTAGGCTAAATAATACCGAAACTATTATGGTTTTATATGCCAAAAATATAATCTATAACATATATAGAAAATATTTACCTTAAGACACATTTTTGTGTCACAAAATTTATTTATGTTACAAATAAAATAAGGCCGAAATGTCTAGGGCAAAAATGTTTTATTTTGAGCTAAGAATCAATATAAGACCTTACAATAATTTATACATGAGTTATATGACTCCTATGAATTTATTTATAATTATTTAGACATATAAATCCACTTTATATAACATATGGTCTCATTTAAATATGGCCGAATGCTCTAGGTGTTAAATGGAATTTAATGAGCTACTTATGTATATAAACTTATACTATAAAGTTTGGTGAGTTAAAAATATTTATTTAGTGCTTAAATGGCTAATTAATTAAGTTTGTGGCTTAAATGAAATTTACAAAGTTTAGTGCAAATATTGTGAAAGCCGAGAGCTAAAGGGGTATTTGTGTAATTATGATATAATATAAGGTTAGGAATTAAGTTTATGAATTTTAGATAATTTAAACAAAGCCTTAAAATAACTATTATAAAGTTTTGGGCTATTATGTAATTTATAAAAGTTGATATGAAAGTTGTAAATTATTAGTGGGCGAATTGATAATTAAGAGAATCATTGAGTTCACTTTTGAAAATTGAAGGATTAAATATTTAGGCTTTAGATTATAAGTTATTAAGATACTAATATAAAGTTTTGGGGTGAAAATGTAATTAAGGAAAAATAAATGACATAGCCGAATACTTTGGGGTTAGTTTGGTAATTTAAGAATTTATATATATATATCGGCATTTATGGAGAATTAAAATTAAAACTATAGTTTATAAGACATTATGTAAAGATTATAAGATTTTGTGGCTAAATTGCAATTATAAAGTATATAAATATATGCCGAGATTTTGAGGGGCTAAGATGTAATTCTTGAAAGTTATAATATTTATAAGTTATGTCCAAAAGATTAGTGGTGGTTTTGTAATTTAATTAGATGAGGAATTAAAACTATGTTATATAAAGAGATTAGAATTAAGTGTAAAGTTTATGGATTAATGTGGTTGTTTTGTAAATAACCGAAATACAAGTTTAAGAATTTAGATTTAAATAAATATAGGTCCTATATGGATATTTGAAGGATTAGAAGAAAGAATTTTGATTAAAGGAATTATGGAATTGAAACTATGGCTTACATGGTTATAAGGAATTAAAAGATAAACAATAATATTATTTATGGTTAAAAGGAGAATAATAAAACTATAAGAATTTTATGTCTATGTATGACATATAAATATAGTTAAGAAATTATAAGTTGTTATGTCACCTAGACAAATAAAATAAACAACAAATGCAATGAACACATATATGTGCATTAAAGGATGTATAAATAAATCAAAAGGAATAACAAATAAGTTATACATTAAATCATGAGGTAATAAAAGAAATAAACCTCACATGAAATAACAAATACGAGATTTGTTAAATGATCCAATAGAATTATTATATAAGGGAACATAAATTAACCCTCTCAGTCAATCCTATTCTAGGACTCTGTTTGACCAGACGTTGACCGGGAATTAAACGAGTACAGTCTACGGTGAACGGTATGGGATTCTTGCAACCTGTTTTCTAACGGATTACACCGGCTTGTGTGCTATCTGTTGTTTGAAATAACGACCAAGATAATTAATGTAAAATGTTGTTTTACTCTTGTGCACTGTTGTATTATTTCATGTGCGTGATTGTTGCTGACTACAACGTGTATGTCCCACGCATACAAACACTACTATACCAGTGGATTAAATACCTGCGTTTCAGTATACCGAGGACTTGTACTCAAGTCTCTCACTAACTTCACTTTATAACAAACGTCATTATCCTAAACGTGATAATTGACAATACACATTGTGTTTTGTTTAATGTCTTTATATGACACTTAACAAATATATACTTCGAGAATGAGGAGCCCAGTTGGATCTGGCCATGCATGCTACGGGAGTTGTACCTGTCTCAGGTCGTCTCCTACTACGTCGCGACAGAACATTCAGTTGGAAGGAAGACTCTATTCCTTCCAGGATTCAAATGCCCATCAGTTCAGTTGAGGAAGACTTTATTCCTCTAGTGGATTCTATTTCCCACGCCACTCAGTTCAGGGTTTAACTACGTTATCTCCTGGGGTTTTTATACCCAACCTTTCTCTATAACGAGGTCACTATACCTCCACTATATTGATATACTTTATACACTGTCAGTCCCACTGTGAGGACCCGACAGCTATCAGATTTCAGTTCAGCTAACTTGACCTTCTGTGTCTTGTTCTATGTGACATTATTGTCCTTGTTTGGATACTTGTTATCATCAGATTATGCTTGTTTACAGCTTTATAAAAATGAACTGCATGTGTTCGACAAAGTAGTTGGTGTGGCCCGGTAGACGATGGGCTGCACGTTTTCCATACCAGCATTGTTTGCTGAGCCCCTTTGGGGGCACCCCCATTTTTCAGGTACCTGAAGTTTAAGAAGATCACCACACTGAGTGTAGGTGGGGTAGACCAAGCTTTGGGAGTCTACTATTAGTTAATTACTTTATTTCAGTATTTACTTTGAGTTTGATTCCTAGTTTCTCGGGTTGTATCTGTATTCCAGACCGTGACATTTGAGGATTGTATTTGGACTTAGCCTTGTTGGTCACAAGGGTGGCCAACGGCGTTGTAATACCGCCCGGTTGTTGTATTTATTTCCGCTGCAGTTGTATTTTATTTGGGAGTGATCGCCGTTCAGTTTATTGGATTTCGGGTTGGGGTATTACACTAACGGAAGGGGAGATTCCTCATGACCTTGCACAATATCGTCTACCATCACACGAGCGTGGAGAGGTGGGATGACCTTGAAATGTACTACAGTGTTCGGTCCGGTCTGTAAAACCCGACCGAATGCAACATGCACAGTCCCACCATCCAACACTTGAAATAGATGACATGATTTAGCCATCTACATCAACTCACAACAGTAAGCAAGCTAATAAATTATATGTTTTAAAAGTAATGTTAAAATAACTAAGGAGGAAAAAAGAACAAACCGAAAGGTTTTGATAAGGAAATGTGTCTCTGGTAGGAGAAGAAGGTGCAGGATGATCGACCAGATGTATCCGCCGTCGTGGTAGGAGCAGACGTAGGGTGTAGGATCATCGACAGTATCCGCCGTCGTGGTAGAGCAGACGTCGGTCTAGCAGTAGGTGCCGGTGTAGGAGAGGAGACACGGCCACCCATCGATGTATTCGCCGTCGCGGGTAGGAGTAGACACCGGTGTAGGAGTAGTAGGTGTCATGTAGAGCTGCTGCACCTGGCCAATACTAAAGCCTCAAGTCTTCGCAGGCGCTCCTAGGCTTTGACGCTCCTCAGCGTGGCGTCTTTCCGACTCAGCATGACGTCTTTCCGACTCCTCCAACCGGTCATGCACCCGTTCATCCACCAGTCTCTCTATCATTTCAGCCTGTGGTACTCTCGATCGAGACGTAGGAAACACGTCTTTTTGGCGAACTTCCCCTCCCCTCCAAGCCCCGCACCGCCCTGGATTCAGTGGATCATCCTGAGACGGAGGGGCCAGAACCATCTCCATCGCTCAGTCGAGCCAGACTATTTTAAATTAACAAAAATATTAGAAATGAACTTATTAATTAGTAAACAACAACTTTTAAATATATATACTTACAATCTTGGACGCCAACTCAGCAGTCTCGCTCTGCGGGAATACATACACCCCCTCGTCATTTTCACCATTCGACCCAGCATAAATGTCTGCACTCTACTTGCATCGTCAACATCATCAATAACCGACTGAGTGCCGTCTTCATTAGTCTTAGTCAGTAAGCCCTCGCTCTTCCACTTCTCCAACCGCCCCGTGTATCCAGCTCGCCCTATGAAGTGCTTGTAGATATCTTCGCCGGTTACGTCTCGCTTTTTCTTGACGTAACTGTTACAAAATTTGTATATTTGTAAGTTATACATAATAAAAAAAACATTTGTTAAATTTTATTCCTTAAATAATTAAGAAAGAATAATTGTAAAAGTACCTTAAACTCTTCAGTCTGGCGATGGTCGTAGAATATCTTCCAGTCCTCCTCCGTGATCATACCATCGTACACTACCCACGGCGGTGACCTCTTGGAGCCCGGTTTGTTAATCCACCATCTACCAATCGATGCTTGAACTGTCGCAGTGATGTCGCTAGAAGTGATTCAATCTTCGTCCGAAGTTCATCCGCGACCTTGTACTTCTTCTGCACCATCTGCCATATGATGTCTTTGTCTGCCTTTTCTTGATCTTTCCAGTCCTTATTAATCGAGCAATGGGATTTTACCATCAATCCCAAGTAGGAAGCAAACTTTTGCTTCAACCCACCACGATGTCGGAGGTACTTGTCCCAGATCAAATCGATGGGAGAATCTTTCTTCTCCTTCAACCCAGGGTCGGTCCACGCCCCTTCCGAGGGGGCTGCGAAGTAGATGCAGCTGGGGGTTCTTCAGTAGGACGTCATCGTCAATATCATCCAGCCCCAACAGTAAGTCCTCTTCGACTCTCTATCGTCAGGATCCATAATCTGAAAAATAATCAACAATTAACAAGGTTAATACGAACATCTACTGAATCAAATATTGAAACATGACAAAAATTAAATAATATAATATTGTCAACCAAACTTACAAATAACATTTCATCGTTCAATCCACAATCCTTCATTGTGGTCGGACCTTCGATATTCAAAATTAGTTACATTATCTACCTCCATCGGCAACCGAATAGGTAATCTGTTTCATCTTCACAGTCGTATTCATCCTCATCAACAATATTATCAATCCCAACTATCGATCTTTTACTCTGCATTACAATAGACCATCTGGGATTAGATTGATCACGACAGTAGAATACTTGTTTTGCCTTTGATGCAACAATAAAGGGTTCATCAGTAGGAGCCGCTGTCGTTAAATCAACTAGCTTCATACCATGATCCTCCTCACGATATCCCTGTTTGTTGTCCCCCATTTGCAACGAAATACGCAAGTTTCATAACTAGTGTAATTCAAGACCCAAATATCCCAATAACACCATAATATTCGTTCTTCAGTGTATTACGACTTGTTCCTGTGAAAATGTCTTGTGAAGCGATAAGATGCACACCACTGTTCTGGTTTGTCGATTTACAATCTTGACGTGCAGTGTAAAAGAAAATCCATTTACATCATATCCTTCATACGACAACACATCGAGATTGGACCAAGTGCCAACAATTGGATCATTTCTCCACGCTCCTTGAATCCTCATACAACACCTTCTGTCTGACCACCTTAACAAATGTTGCATTCTGCTCTTTTTTTAATTGGCATTACTCATCGTTGGGTGTTTTGTTTTGAGGTCGCTAGGTGTGCATCGAAATACGGTTCAACAACTTCTGAATGATTCAGCACAACCAGATGTGCCTTGTCAATGTATCAATATCAACTCTGCATAATTTTTTTCCACAGGTACCAACCCCTTTAAGCCTGCCATCATGTCTTGCTTTCGGTAATCCCATAACATCAACAGTCTAAGTAATGGGTGCAGAAAGTCAACTACTTCCTCTGTTACTGTCCCTTCAATTATGCTCCCTCGGGACGCCGACGGTTTTTTCATTTTCTTTTTCAGTATACCCATATATCTCTCAAACGGATACATGTATCGAAGGTTAAACGGACCACAATGTTTGATCTTGATTCTCTAACAAGATGAACAAGTAGATGCACCATAATATCAAAAAACGAAGGAGGAAAATACCATTTCCAACTGACACATGGTGATCACAAGGTCATTCTGTAGTTTATCCAGCGTCTCCACATCAAGCACTTTACACGAAATTCCTTGGAGAAAACACATAAATTTGTAATAGTTTTCCTGACTATCAGCTGGAAGGATTCCACGGAGAGCAACCGGAAGTAAGTGCTGCATCAGCACATGATAGTCGTGAGACTTCATCCCTACCAATTTAAGATCAGACATTGATACCAAACTTGATATGTTCGATGAGTAACCGGATGGCACTTTAATATGACGAAGAGAACTACAAAAACTTATTTCTCTTCTTTGGATAATGTATGACAAGCGGGAGGCAAGAATGTTCTTTTCCCTCTTTGTTGTGGCGCGAGTTCTTCTCGTATACCCAATTCAACCAGATCTTTTCTACCCTTTAAATGGTCTTTTGTCTTTCCTTTCACGTTTAGTAGTGTCGCAGATACACTTTCACCAATGTTTTTCTCCACGTGCATAGCATCAATGCAATGTCTCACCTCTAAATGTTGCCAATATTCAAGTTCCCAAAATATTGATTTTTTCTTCCAGATGCTCTTTTCAGTGGCTTTAATTGGTGGACCGAAGTTGTTCACAACATTCTTCAACTGATTGTAAGTCTCAGCAGCAGATAGTGGTGGTCGAGCGACTGCATGATCCGTTTTTCCATCAAACTCTTTTGTCATCTTACGGTATTGTGCCCTTTAGGAAGGAATTTCCGATGGCCCATGTACACATTTTTTCCACTTGTGTTTTAACCGTATACTGCAAGTTCTATCTCCACATATAGGGCACGCTAGAGCTCCTTAATTGTGTATCCCGAGAGGTTACCGTATGCAGGGAAATCATTGATCGTACAAAACAACATAGCCCGGAGCGTGAAGTTTTCCATACCATATGAATCATACACCGTCGCACCTTCATTCCACAACAATTTTAAATCGTCAATAAGTGGTTGCAAAAACACATCAATTTTGTTTCCCGGTTGTTTTGGACCCGATATCAACAGAGAGAGGAGAATATGTCTGGGTTTCATACACAACCATGGTGGCAGATTGTATATTGTCAATAAAACAGGCCAAGTACTGTGTATACTGCTCAAAGTGCCATAAGGGTTCATCCCATCAGTGCATAAACCAAGTCTTAAGTTCCTTGGGTCTGTACCGAATTGAGGTATATTCTGTCAATGTTTCTCCATTGTGGTGAATCGGCTGGATGTCTCAATTTACCATCATCCTTTCTATGGGTAGCATGCCATCGGAGGTTCTCAGCATCTTTCTGAACTGCAAACAAACGTTTGAATCGGGGAATTATCGGTAGATACCACAACACCTTCGCAGGAGAGCCCACCTTAGTGCTTATGTGTTTTTGTCACCCTTTTTTACATAGCGTGATTCCCCACATTCGGAGCAATGGTCATCCAACTCATTCTCCTTCCAATACAACATACACCCATTTGGACAAGCATGTATTTTTTTTATATTCCATACCCATCGGACACATTAACTTCTTTGCCTCATAAGTTGTTGTGGGTATCACATTGTCCTTTGGTAGTACATTCTTCAGCAGTTGTAAAAGATCTGTAAAACTGACATCACTCCATCCATGTCTCGCCCTTCAGATTGAATAGTTTTAGGACAACGCTCAATTTGTTTTGTGTTTGCGTTTCACATCCACTGTACAACGGTTCCTTTGATGCTTGCATCAGATTTTCGAATGATTGGGTTTGTTGGAAAAATGTTGTTCAACATCTTCCATCATTGCATTAAGGTCCTCCTGATCATCTGAATCACTACCTAGTGAATCATCTTGAGTATCCCCAAAATCGTGTGAAGCATCCATTTCTGATTGTTCTGCAACGACGTTATCAGCACATTCAAACACTTGTACTGAATGTTGACCATGCAGTATTGTTATGGCTTCATAATCATCTGTAAACCCTCTGCGAATCAGATGATCCTTAATCTTGTCTACACCTCGGTATTTGAAGTCGTTCTTGCAATCGACACAAGGACATCGAATATATCCCTTATCCCTTGGTTTAAGATTGTCAACAAGGACTTTGCAAAATTTATTGACCCCTTCTAGGTACTTGATGTCCAATCTGTCAGTGTACATCACTGAGCGCTCCATCTCCTTTTTCAACACACCAGATGTCGTGAACTCGTTCCATTGATCTCCTCTTTTTTTTATTTACAGATTTAACAACCTAAACCTATCCAATCACCTTCGATCTCACCTAGGAACAAGTTAATAATATACAGTAGTTCAGTGATAATTTCGGCAGCATTACCCTACAGTTCTCCTAGTGTAGATATATATATATATATATGAATTGTTTCAATTCACATATATATATGTACACTAGAAGAACACTACGGTAATGCTGCTGAATTATCACTGAACTACTGTATTTATTAACTCATTCACAACCTAGATGGTGAGATCAAAGGTCATTGGACAGTCCCAACAGGGACTATCTAAGACATACCTCTATCAGGTACATCTCAGTAAGGTGATTCTATGTTTGAATTGATTTTCCATTGTTTTAATAGAAAAACAAAAATAAATTGAAACGTTTTAAATACCAACCTGATGAGTACTGGATGGTCAGCGCGAACAGCACAAGATAGAGAAGAGACAAGTAGACAGATGTTCTTGCACGTAGTATATGACCTATTCAATGAAATAATAATAAGGTTTTAATTTTATAAAAACTTGAATAATGAACATATTAAAAAAACGAACATAGCTAATGTTATTACCGGTTTTTTCGCTCTCCTCGTCTTAATTCGATTGTCTTCTACCTCAGAGCAACCTGCAAGAGATGAAAAAACTGAAAATGTAAGTAATTATGAAGAAAGTTAAATTCGATGGAATTAGAATCAGCTTAAATTCTGGAAAAAATTCGGCATGACCTTTGCGTATTTTAGACACTCCACATTTTTTTTTAAGGCAGAAACAAACACAGTAGCAGCAAGAACATTTATTCTCAGTAAACCATACGAATTATTATCAGACAGACAAGTATATAATAATATATATGATCAATGAACAAAAACAAACCACCCCATTTCAACTTAATCTCACATTTCACCGCACTATGCAAATATATATTCTAATGATTGCATAATACAAGCAGAATTTAGTACAACGTTTATTCGTGACAATATATAAGTATTTGTTTCTAAAATCATAATCAGAAACGCAAGTGTTTTACCGTGGGTTCTGATCAGGCAAACCGGTGGCAGCGGTTGACAGCAGCAGATGGTGCGACAAGTAGAATAAGGTTAAATCCTGGAAAACATTTGGCATGACATTGCGTTTTTTTTTATACTCCACACTTTTTTTTGCAAAAACAAACACAATAGAAGTACAAACAAAATTAATAATATGTAACATAACACCCGCCAGAATAATAGCAACAAACAGCAACACTTACAACAATATTAATACACCACCAACGAGGTTATGCTTTATTAATTACTTTGGGTTTTTAATTCATTAATATGCATGAATATTTCTTCTTCTACTACTACATTGTTCTAACATTTCTTCTTCTCAGTTTTGTTGCCTCTTGCATACAGAGACACACAACAACCACAATAATAACAACAAACAGCAACTCTAACTACTACTACTACATATGTTCTAACATTTCTTCTTCTCAGTTTTGTTGTCTCTTGCATATACAGAGACACACAGCAACCACAATAACAGATAATTAATCACTCCTCCAGCACAAAATCAGCCACTATCAAAAATACATAGCTACGGTTTATTTACCGAAGTGGGATTCGGTGGTTGACAGGAGGGACGGTGGAGGGGCGGAGGTGCGCGTCTGTTGTCGAAACCAGAGGAGTGGCCGGGGCGGTACTGGAGGGGGAGCTAGGCGATGGTGGAGAGGCGGAGGGGCGGTGGTGGTAGTTCTCCTCCCGTCTGTTGTCCCCGCGACTGGAAGAGAAGGAGAGGGCGGAGGCGCGGTGGAGCTAGCGAAGTCGAGACCGAGAGTGGGGCGGAGGAGGGGCGAGCTGTTCCCGTTTGTTATCGACGGGAGTGGGGCGGTGGAGTGGAGGGTGGCTCGACGGCAATAGAGGAGCGGGTGGAGTGGAGGGTGGTGGCTCGACGGCAAAGAGGAGGGAGTCGGGAATCGCCAATCGCCAGAGAGGAAGAGAACGCGGGAGGAAGAAGAAGAAGAAAGGACGGGTTTTAATTAAAGACTTTTAAACGACGGTTATTAGACAAAACCGTCGTTTAAAGGCTAATGGACGGAAGCAATAAACGACGGTTTCAAAATACCCGTGGTTTTAAATTGTTGGCGTGACATTTAAAACGACGGTTCATTAGGAACCGTGGTTTATAGTAGCTTTATACGACGGTTCCAATACAACCGTCATTTTTGCTTCTAAGCGGTGTAGTTATAACGACGGTTATTTACAAAACCGTCATTTATCTGATGAAGCATGCAAGATAAACGACGGTTTCCCCAAGAACCGTGGTTTATAATGTTTAAACGACGGTTATTTTTTTAACCGTGGTTTAAAGTGCGTCATTTAAAATCATTTTTCTACTAGTGTGACCCTCTGCCCACTCTGCGAGATCATGGTTATGCCATCCGTTACCCACTTGCAAGAAAACCCGTAGTTTTGTAATACCCCTTAATTTTAAAAGGACAACCACATTTCTTGGAACCAGATGATCTGCGCCGGTTGATGACACCAGGTCGTGACGTCCTTCGTGGTTTCCAATACCTCTCGCATGTTATGTGGAAATCTTGGCCCGACCGAGAACTTTGAATTATGGTGTAGATATGGTTGGGATGGCCAACACTATCTACCCAAGCTTTCGCTTCTTCTTTACCCCTAAAGGTCTGGTTTGTTTGAAATAAGTAACCTGTGTCCACCACCGGAGCTCGATTATACATCTCTTGCATGTAGTCATCCATCTGTGCATTATGATCTGGAACGCCTTCATCAAATTCATCCCAATCTGAATCAGTGGTTGAGTCACTTTCCTGCAATAAGGGACGAGAGAATATTAGATGAATATTGAAATATGGAATATTAGTGCGAATATGATTAACAAAGACAATAAACTAAATACTTACAGGGCTTGATATTGGAATATACTCATGATCGAATCTAAAGATTGACTCATGTTTAGAGATAGAGCTTGCACAGTTTTACGAAATTATTTTTGGAAGAGAGTAAGGAAATAGAGAGCTTCAAGAATATGGAGAGAGAGTGTGCGAAGATGAAATGGAGGAGGCATCCCTTATATAGAGGTTGGTCATGAACTAGCCACAAGGTTACAAGTTAAAAAAATGGTAACCTGGTACGTGTATAGCGACCTGGTACGTGTACCTTTCCTGACAAAAGTAATTACCTATGGTAAATTTGAATTCACTTTGTACTGCAAACGGTAACCTGGTACGTGTACAGTGACCTGGTACGTGTACCTTTCCTGACAAAAGTAATTACTTATGGTAAATTTGAATTCACTTTGTACTGCAAACGGTAACCTGGTACGTGTACAGCGACCTGGTACGTGTACCTTACCTGACAAAAGTAATTACCTAAGGTAACTTTGAATTCACTTTGTACTGCAAACGGTAACCTGGTACGTGTACCTTTCCTGACAAAAGTAATTACCTATGGTAACTTTGAATTCACTTTGTACTGCAAACGGTAACCTGGTACGTGTACAGTGACCTGGTACGTGTACCTTTCCTGACAAAGTAATTACTTATGGTAAATTTGAATTCACTTTGTACTACAATGGTAACCTGGTATGTGTACCTTTCCTGACAAAAGTAATTACCTATGGTAACTTTGAATTCACTTTGTACTGCACATGGTGTGTTTGGTACGCTTCCTTTCAGTAGTCGTTGAACTAGCCGTTGAACTAGCCATTGGACATGTCAGTGTTACTCAAATATTATAAAAGTGGGTATTAGTGTCCCAACATACTCATTCCTTACCCCGTGCTCTCAGAATCTGTCTAATTACATCTTGCTTGAACTCTTCACACCTTAATTCCCATTTCGCTCTCAAAATCAAATGGAGTTTCCTTTCTGTTTGCACGTTAATTATGTAGCTACTTTTGGTCGTCATGGAGCACAATTTGATAGAAGAATGGGGCACAGACGCGTAGAAGTTACTATGCCATATCCTAGTAATCTCCGGGATCTACAATGACGAGTAATACGAGCACTACAGTTCCTCCTCGGCAGAATAAACATAACAACAATGGTGTATTTGGGGCTGGAGGGCGACTACGAGTGGACTTTTATTCATGTACGAAATGATACATCAGTTCGCCGGATGATGGAGAATTACATGGAGTATAATGATTTCATCGCTCATATTCCATTACTTGTTATTTATGATCCTATTGAGCCCGATGATGATGATTTTCAACACCAAGAACCAATTTATGAGATGAGACGTAATGTAATAGCACGGGGAATAGAGAGACAAAGTTTAGGAAATAATTAGGTTATTGCGTAATTGATCTTGTAAGTTCTCGCGTTGTTATAATTTTCGGGATTTATAATCTTTAGTAGATGTTTGGACGTGGAATAAACTTGTTGTTATAGTTATTGAATTTTAATTATGTGCTTCATTAGATTTGAATTCATGGGCTTTTCTTTCTTAGGAATTTCTACATTTTGATATATTTCATTTCTCGTGACACACCGTATTATCAATAACAGTACTGGGAGGGACATTATCAGGGCATCCACCACAAACTTCGGGTTCCAGCTTTCATTCAAAAATTTGCAAGCCTCAATAATTTGGTCAAGCTTGATGTTTAGAACATGGCTGAACTGAGATTCACTCACACCATCCCTAAATATAATAATCTGCTCAGGCTTCCTTTTCTACCAAATTCTTTTTCTCTCAAGCAGCAAGCACACAGAAACAAAGGCATTCCGGAAAGTTCCGAAAGTTCAGATTGAAGCTGGTCACACATCTTTTCTTTCTTAGGAATTTCTACATTTTGATATATTTCATTTCTCGTAACATATTCAATCTTTGGTACATGTTAGATATTTCATTTCGACACTATCCTTCCTGAGAACACTCAACGACCAACAAAAAATTTAGACCACCCAGATCGGCATTGATCTTTTCAACACCAAGTAAATTCCTGAGAACACTCAACGACCAACAAAGAATATAGACCACCCAGATTGGCATTGCAGAAACGATGCATTTCTAGAAAATTTTTGGCATAGTCTCCCCTGTTTTTCTTATCTCCACCGGTTCTAAGACCTCCACAAAATCAACCAACAGATCATCAACAAGGTCACCAGCATTGTCAGCAATAATTCCACCATCACCAAGTCCACCAGAAAAAAACTACATCCAAACAATTGTACTAGCGTCTAAACACACCAAGTAAAAATGAAAGACAACAAATAGTTCCAAGATGATACTAAAGTTTATTACATCCAAATCCAAGATGACAAGCACTAGGGTGCACCATGCTGGCGCTGGTAACTATCCCATATGTATAAAGAGCTGAACACATCCACAAGACCATCAGTTGCAGCCCTTTGTTCTTCTTCTGGCATCCCCTGACGATAGTATGACCAGTCCCATGCATTGTTCTCTTGGTAGTACGGGCGTGCAAGCTCACTTGCCTCAGACAGTAGCTGTAACACACTTGGTCAGGTAAGTACACATAAAAAATAAAAGTGATATGTAATGAAGTACTATGAAAATATGACTTACTAGACAGGGATCTGGACGATGAACCAGGGTGGTCTGATAAGTCTCAGGGTTTAGGATCTTCGGGTGTGTGTGCTTGGTGTACCAATCTAGGTAGAGTGGGTCACAAGCATGCAACCGCGCATTTGTGCGCGTATACCCTGGAACCAGCAATTTAGGAGTGTTTTCCCACAAACCATACATGGGGGGGGGGGGGGGGGTATACACAGGTGTAGGGTTGGGTTTTTCCTCTTTTTTCAGACCTTGGGTTGGGTCTAATAGGAGGTTCAGGGATATCCTGAATGTAACCAAACTGACGTAGACAGCGACCAGGCATGTATGGCTCATTCAACACCCCCAAAACCTGTATGTTACCTCTATACCATGTACGCCCTCCATGAACATTAACATTATCTCGACCATAGGGCAACCAATCAATCTACAATGAACATTAATAGTAAAATGTAACCAACAACGAAAGACAAAAATAATAATGGTTCAATGTGTTAGCAACTACAAACACTTACATTTAGAGCAGTCAAAGCATCTAGATGCTCAAGATATCCTTGCAGTGAACGATGATCCTGCACTTGAGAGGTAGATCTCACCCATCTTAGAGCCCAAGGTCTATCATCATTAGCGCGCCAGTCCGGGCTAATCGCTGGTCTTAATGTAGGGAAGTACGCATAAATCCAGCACTGTGCATATAAAACACTAGAATGATTAAGCAATACCAATTATTAATACTCAGTGAGTTATCATATACTAGATGCACATTAGGACACATACCTCAAGTAACGTCATAGAACCACCTATCCCACTGGAGCCGGCACGAGATGCTATCCCTAGCTGGCGATATAACCATGCAAGAGTACCAGCTCCCCATGCATATTTACGAAGCTTGGTACCTTTCTTCACAGGAGCTACTAAACTGAACAGCTGTGGACTCAGACGACCATTTGATTTTCCAGCTAATATGGTGGTACCAATCAGATGATACAACCAACCACATGCCTGCTTCATTGCCTCTTCATTTTCATCCCTACATTGCTGCAACAAGCTCGCAATTGATACAACACCGGTATTCCACAGTGCCTCTGTCATACTCTCAACATCTACCCCAAAATTAAGACAATCAGCCATTACCTCCTTCAACTCAGTGGTGGATGAATCCCTATCAATGGACGACCGACGATGGGGATTTGCAGTATCATCCACACATCATGCAGGGTAATCGTCTCTCACCAAACGGCATATGGAATGAGTTTGTATCAGGCTGCCACCTCTCCACAAAAGCACTGATGAGGGACATATTGCTGTATGGCATCGTAATATCCTGTAGGTGCTCTATACCATAATACTCAAGCATCTTCCTTGTTCTTGGTTTGGAAATTTGATCTTTTGGCCAGCAGGTAAGCATCACCCTACGGGATTTGAAACTCAAAACCCCACGATCCTACATAATGACCAATATTTAACACTTACAAAACGTAGTATGATATTAAATGATCAAATACAGGAGAAGATAGAGAACATACCTTAGTCGAGGTCCATAAGTCAAGCGCTACATGACCCCCGAAGCTAGTGATAACACTAGTGAGTAGTGGACCGCCAGGAACTGACACCTCTGTCAACTTCCAAGAGGTAGGAATGACTGGAACCATCGCTAGCGCTGCTTCCTCGTCAGTGTCATCCTCCTTATCCATGACTTCATCATCTACATTATCCTGCTCCTCATCCACGTCGGGTGAGTCCTCATCATCAGCACACACCACGACCATCGTCATCAGCATGTGGCGAACGCTCAGTCATCACATGGTCCTCAACAGCACGGGCAGGTGATGGGCGTGGTGGACGTGATGAACTACCACCGCCTGACGGAGCAGTCTGGTGGCTTGATTCCCCCCGAGATATTGTAGCTAGAGCTGTGCAGTGATCTGTCAGAAAAGCACTACTGGATGATGACAACACTGGCATGTGTCTCCTCGGTATATTGAACACCGCCGAGTCATCCTCCGCTACCATGGTGGTGCTGGTACTTGAAACGCCGGGTCGTTGGAAGATTGACCCGGATGGAAAGATGAATGGCGTGCTGCTTCCATGCGGGGGGCAGGATTACTCGGCCCTTCACCAGGAGCATGTGCACGACGACGGTACGAGGCCGTCATAGGCTGCTCCGCACCCCGGTCTTTCTTCCTCTTCGTGACATGTCTCACTGCTTTTTTCAGACGATCCATCACTGCATACGAATATCACACAATTATATTCCTCATTCATAACATAAAAATTCAAACATTTATAATCATATCATTCACAATATTACAAATAAAAAAATTCAAACATTTATAAATCATTCACAATATTAGTTAGAATTCAAAAAAATAACAAATTAAAACATTTAAAAATCATTCACAATATTATAATACAAAAATAAACAAATTAAAACATTTAAAAATCATTCACAATATTATAATACAAAAATAAACAAATTAAAACATTTAAAAATCATTCACAATATTATAATACAAAAATAAAAATTAAAACATTTAAAAAAGCATTCAAAAATTAGAATTCAAAAAAAAAAAAAACTGGGTCGAGTAGCACTGCTACTCGCCCGTCTCCAAGTCGAGGACCGCGGCTCCTCTACTTCTCCGGCGGCGAGTAGTGCAGGTGCTTGCCTGTCTCCGCACCGAGAAGCGGTACTCCTCGCACTAACCGTCGGGCGCCGCGCACATAGGCCGAGCAGCAGCGCTCCTTGCCTGCATCCGGTGCGAGCTGCTTCGGTCCTCGCCCTCCTCCAATCCGAGCAGCAGGCCTCCTCGCGTGGCTCCGGGTAGAGCAGAGGCGCTGCTCGCCCGCCAGAAACCGAGCAACCACAGTACTCGACCCAGTCTTCCCTCTTTTTTTATTTTTTTTTGAATTTTTTCAAATTTTTCATGCTAGATCTAGCTCAAATGATGTTGAATTTCAAAAAACTAACACCAAATTCATACTCAGGACACCCAAATCTATAAGTTGTAAAAAAAAAAATTGAAAACTCACCGGAAATTTTTTTCGGCGGTGGTTGGCGGCGGCGGGTGGCGGCTCCGGCGGCGGCTCCGGCAGTTAGAAGAGAGCTTCTTCCTTAAGAGAGATAGAGGAGAGAGTGAGGAAGTGAGAAATGAATAATCCAAGGAAGGTTAGGCTATATATAGTACGAGCGTTTTTTTACCCGAAATTGACGTTTTCAACTGTGATTTCAATACAACGTTCTGAAAGTGTAACAATGTTTGTAATTTTGTCAAACACAACATAAAATGTCATTAACTTATGTGGAGTCACAATTATAACGTTTAAATGCGATTAAAAAGGGTTTAACGTCTTTTATTACAATTAGAGCATTTTTCACCCGAAATTGGCGTTTTTAACTATGAATTGAGTACGGCATTCTGAATATGTACCAATGTTTGTAATTTAGTCAAACATAACGTAAACTGTCGTCCAAATTACATGGATTCACAATTAAAATCATATTGACGCAATTAATACGGTTTATAATGTTTTGTAACAATCAGAGTGTTTTTTACTGTTTACGCTAAAGAAATTATTTTTTAAAAAAACAAAAGTTACAACACGACATCATTACATGTGTACAACGTCAGTATGAATTAAAAAAATTTGTACTGCGGTGATTAGTAATTTTGTACTGCGAATAGCAACCGAGTTAAATAATACTTTCTATCTTCAAAACAATTAAGTACATATATCAATTTAAAAATAATGATGATACTATTAAGAAGAAGTTAAAATCATATATAAAAACACAAAATTAAATATGTGTAACTTTTTAAAATTCAAAAAGTGTCATATAATTTATTTAAAAAATTTTAACTTAAAATTGAAGTATAAAGCAAAATTGTTAAAACCAAATATTTCAGATACAATACAATTAGCTAAAAAGATAAATAAATCAAAATAAAGATAATTATAAAATTGAATTTAATGAATCATAGATGTGTGGTGTTCTTTCAGATTACTAGAAAAAACTGTACTATAAAAAAACTTATTTCAAACTTAATTTTGATATCCAAAATATATAAACCTTAAATGTTGAAGTACGTATTCATTAACCTTGGGCTTACTTATCCACCATAATTTATAACATTTTCACTGATGATTAGAAATATATAAACAGCCTTCTATAATTGTTTGCATCACTATCTTAAAAAAAGATGACACTAAATTTATATATCTTTTCAATTTTGGTCATTCTTATCGAATCATTGTGTATAAGATTATTTCATATAATTATCAGTTTACAAAGCTTGACTGATTGAGAAACGTGAAGGCTATAAACATTTGGAACGATAAACTGAGTTTTGGAGCCGATTATATATATTCTTTAACCTTGGTTTTTACATATTCACGATAATTTATAAACGTTTCCACTGATAATTAGAAACATGTACACAACCTTCTATAATCGTTTCCATCACTATAATTGAAAAGATGATACAAACGTTTCCACTGATGATTAGAAACATGTACACACCTTCTATAATCATTTCCATCACTATAATTGAAAAGATGATACGAACGTTTCCACTGATGATTAGAAACATGTACACAACCTTCTATAATCGTTTCCATCACTATAATTGAAAAGATGATACGAACATTTCCACTGATGATTAGAAACATGTACACAACCTTCTATAATCGTTTCCATCACTATAATTGAAAAGATGATACGAACGTTTCCACTGATGATTAGATACATGTACACAACTTTTTATAATCGTTTCCATCACTATAATTGAAAGATGATACGAATGTTTCCACTGATGATTAGAAACATGTACACAACTTTTTATAATCGTTTCCATCACTATAATTGAAAAGATGATACGAACGTTTTCACTGATGATTAGAAACATGTACACAATCTTCTATGATCATTTCCATCAATATAATTGAAAAGATGATACAAAGGTTTCCACTGATGATTAGAAATATGTACACAACCCTTCTATAATCGTTTCCATCACTATAATTGAAAAGATGATACGAACGTTTCCACTGATGATTAGAAACATGTACACAACTTTCTATAATCGTTTCCATCACTATAATTGAAAAGATGATATGAACGTTTCCACTGATGATTAGAAACATGTACACAATCTTCTATAATCGTTTTCATCACTATAATTGAGAAGATGATACGAACGTTTCCACTGATGATTAGAAACATGTACACAACCTTCTATAATCGTTTCCATCACTATAATTGAAAAGATGATACGAACGTTTCCACTGATGATTAGAAACATGTACACAACCCTTCTATAATCGTTTCCATCACTATAATTGAAAAGATGATAAGAACGTTTCCACTAATGATTAGAAACATGTACACAACCTTCTATAATCGTTTCCATCACTATAATTGAAAAGATGATACGAACTATTATATATCTTTTCTTTTGGCCCTTCTTATCGAATTATAGTGTATAAGAATATTTTCTTACTATTTATCAGTTTACAGAGCTTGAATGATTGATAAACGTGAATGTGATAAATGTTGGACACGATAAAATGAATTATTGGATTCGATTTAACGTTGTTAACCTTGGATTTTACGTATCCACGATAACTTATAAACGTTTCCACTAATGATTACAAACATGTACACAACCTTTTATAATCATTTCCATCACTATCATAAAAAGGAACACTAATTGTTGCATTCTTTTCCATTGACTGTGTTCATATCAAATCATTGTGTATAGACTATTATTAGCATTTTTTTCAGTTACATAGCTTGATTGATTAACAACCCATATATTATAAATGTTTGAAAACGATAACTGAGTTGTTGGAGTTGATTTTACGTATTCATTAACCTTTGGTATTTATGTATACACAATAACATATAATCTAAAGGCTAATATCTTTAGGTTCAATATTTTTTAAAAGCATTATATGTCACCTTTTTAATGTAGATAATATAAATATTAGCTTGTGTTTTTTTATTAAATTAATTTAGTTGAAGAAGACTTGTATTTTAAATTGATATTATATATGCTCCATTTTTGTACATATATCTTTAAAATAAACTTTCAACGTTTTAACTGTCATAGTATGGTATTTTTAGGTAAATACTACAAACACAGGTTATCAGTTATTTTGCATATATAATTTTCATTTTAAATGTAACAATGCTAAGAAATATATGATAGTTTGCAGATGATAAGTATTTTTTTCCAGAAATATAGATGATAAGTATGTTATTAAGGTGTTGTTTGTTATTAGACTAACACTACCGGTTATTGATACGTGTATCAAACTCAAACCCTTGATTTCATTTTAATAAGCACCTAATTGATACTAGTAAATAATATTATCACAGTATAACATAAGTAATGATCATCAATTATTTTTATATAAATCAACATTCTTAATTATCTGGATTCGTGGGTGATGTTTTTGAATAGTTGACTCCGAGCTCATTGTTTTACATTTGGGATACACAAAAACATGAGTCCACAACGGACACAATAAAAAAAGGGAAAATTCACGATATACCCCTGTTTTTTTCGTAATTCACAATATACCCCTGCGATTTTCGTAATTCACTTTAAACATATTTAAATGTTGTTTAAAATTGATGAAACTTTACATGGACGATGCTAAAGTGTTATATTTTGGTCCAATATTAAATTTGAAGTTTTTTAAGCTCACATGTGACCTGTGGAACCTAATGACCAAATTATTTTTATGTATTTATTTTCTTCGTGTAAAAACAAAACTAATTGATTAATGAAAAACTCAAAAACTTGTTTCAATAATCTATTAGAGGCAACACGTACGTACAAGAAACAATAAATTATGATCATCAAATTATTGAAAATAAGATTTGAGTTAAGTTGTAAATGAACCAAATTTGGTTACAGAGAGGAATTTTTTGTCCCTCTAAATACTCACCGTCCGTTTAATAGCATTTAAATAATCCGAGGATTACTTCCATCACATCACTTCTATCTGATTGGACCTATTACTACCCAAATGAAGAAACAGAGCTCTTGGGACGCAGTCGAATTGATGTATCTCATTCATTTCAGTCATTTTATTTATATACTTGTATAATATCTACAGTATCATTTACATATATTTATAATAAATAAAAAAGATACGTCAATTTATAAATTACACAATCTAATCTTGATGAACAGATTATAAAGTGTTAATTTAATTAAAAATACAAAACCAAATGTATGTAATTTTTTCTAAATAAAAAAAAAGATATATAAAAATTTTTCTTAACATTTAAGTTTACAGAGTTTGAATAAATGATAAACCTAAAATTTATAACTGCTTGAAACGATAAACAAAATTTTGAATTTGATAACTCATACTAATCATCGATGATCAGAAATATACTCACAACATTTTATAATGATTTCCATAACTATTATAAAAAGATGACACTGATGTTACTAAATATTTTCCTTTGGCCGTTCTTATCAAATCATAGTGAAATAATATTTTTTCTTAGCAATTAATTATTAGTTTACATGACTTGACTGATTAATAAATTGCAGGCTATAAACATTAATATACAATAAACCGAGTTGTTGGATTTGATTTTACGTATTAAAAATAATATTCTCATCAAACTATCCTTAAAACTCTCGTTCTATAGTTGGGGAGAGCCAATACAATCTTAAGTAATAACAGAACGGAGACCCTGGCGAAGGAGCCAGAGTAGAAGGTGGCGTCGATCCACGTGTAAGCATATGGTTGAGAGAAAAAAAATGGAAAAAATAGAACGCGGGCATCCGTGCATAGTAGTTGGGTGGAAAAAAAAACATACATTTTTGGTATAATGCTGCGTTCTAGAAAAAAAGAATGAAAAAATGGAAAAGATGTGCGTAGACGCACGCGTGCAAGGGGGAGTGTTGGAGAGAATTTTTTTTTTCAAATGTTATAACTCACAAAATATAAGTGCAAATAAAAAAATTATATAATTATTCATCATTTTTCGTGTTCTTCAAAACAAGATGTATCATGGATATGTTTTGGTAAACATAAAATTTTATATTTTTAGAATGAGTATATATTAGGTATTTTTAAAGTGAATCTTATCATTAGCAAAATGAATCTTCCTTAATAATAAAATAAACCTTATTCATTAACAAAATGAATCTTACCTCAAACACTCTAAAAACCACCATAGTAAAGTTAAAAACGTCGAAGGCATTTTTATGGTTTGTAGTGTAGGGTTTAGGGTCGTTAGACCCTAAACCCTAAACCACAAACCCTAAAAAACTGTCGAGTCAGAGACGACAATATAAAGTGTAGAACTAATGCCAAAAAGATTACCCTACCCCCCAAACACCCTCAAAACCACCCTAGGAATGCTAAAAACGTCGAAGGTATTTTTATTTTATGTTTGTAGTGCAAGGTTTAGGTCTAACGACCCTAAACCCTAAACCACAAACCCTAAAAAACTGTCGAGTAGTGACGACAATATGAAGTGTAGAACTAATGCCAAAAGATTACCCTATCTCCCCCCAAAACACCTAAAACCACCCTTGCATAAGTTGTGGTATGATAACTTTTACTAGTATTAAACAAAATATTCACTTTTCTTAAACCTTTGATTCACTTTAAAGACTTTTGATTCACTTTTCTTTAACCTCTGATTCACTTTTCTTACACCTCTTCTCCACTTTGGTTAAAACAATCTCTATTTACAAGAGAATCACTTTTCTTAAACATTTGATTCACTTTGCTTAAACGCATGATTCACTTTATAAAAACCTCTGATTCACATTTCTTAAACCTCTTAATCTACGCTTACGAGATTCACTCTGATTACTCTGATTCACTCTGATTACTCTGATTCACTTTGTAACAACTTGTGATTCACTTTTTAACAACCTTTGATTCACTTTTCTAAAATCTTTGATTCACACTAGTCAAATAATCAGAATCACTTTAGTTAAACAATCTCTCTTTATGTGATTCACCTTTTTAAACCTCTTATTCACTTTTAAGCAACTATCTGATTCATTTTTTAACAACCTTTGATTCACTTTGTAACACCCTTTGATTCACTTTTCTTAAACTTAAGATTCACAATGAATCTTAAAAAATATGTACATACAAAAAAAAAAAAAAAAAAAATTATCAAAACATACCCATGTTTGGTCTTATTTTGAAGAGCATAAAAAATGATGAACAATGCTATAATTTATTTTATTTTTGCACTTTTATTTTGTAAGTTATAAGATTTTGAAAAAAAAAAATTCTCTCTCCTAACCCCCTCCCAAACTTCCGTGAGACTCCCATGAGTAGCGTATTTTTTTCAAATTTTTTTTCTTCATTTTTTTTCCTCCAACCACAACATAAGACATGCATATTTTTCTTCTACTTTTTTTTCTTTATTTTTTTTCCTCCAACAACAACACGACACATGTATCATCTCCATATTAGAACCTAGCACCAGCGCCAGGTTCGAAATCGCGAAGTAATAATCTTCTTATGACCCCCATGATATGTAGCCTAATAACCTTTAATCTCATGAATTTAGATTATTACGCCTCTAGATTGACATGTTAGTTAAAAATAGTAATTTAGTTACTGACAATAAACAAAATTTATCTACGAAAATAATTAAAAATAGGATGAAAACTTTGATGTTTATGTCTTAGAGAAATTAAATTTGAGAAAGTAAAAAAATATACTATGAGGTTGCCGACAATCATATCATGAAGTGAATATTCAAAGAACACCATAAAGAAAAAGAGAAAAAGTTAAAAGAGAAACAAAAGAAGCAAAAGACGTAGTAGTCGCAGCATGACTACTAGCGTGAATTTATCTTGTAAAAAATCTCCTAGTTAACAAACTTGCATGACCATCATATTGGAAATATTTAATAGATTTAGAGTGTATGTGACCTAGGAATTGTATATAGTAGCCGTGTGTATTTGTGGAAAGGAAGAACTTTGCCGTGTTTCATTATTATCACCGTAGTGATTGCCGAGAGATTATACATTGTTTATATAGGAAAATAAGTTCCTAAGCTCTAGGTTGTAATCTTAACAACCTAAAGATACTACTGCAACAGAATATAAATATCCTAACCAACAGAATAATAATAACAAGAATATTGCAAATATTTATCTCCTAATACCCCCCGCAAGCCGCAGGGGACACAGTTGCCAAGGCTTGACATGCTACTTTCATCCATCCCCATACGCCTGTATCTGTGCTTTGTATCTCGTCCCGGGCAACGCCTTGGTCATCATATCAGCAAGTTGAGTAGAAGTATGCGTGTACACAACATCAACGAGCCCTTGTTGAATTCTGTCTCGTACGAAATGACAATCAATCTCAATGTGCTTCGTTCGTTCGTGGAAAACAGGGTTGCGTGCGATATGGATGGCAGACTGATTGTCACATTTAACCGGTATGGGGGTAATGTGATCAACGCCAAGCTCACTCATGAGCCGAGTCAACCAGGTCAATTCCGCTGTAACACGCCGAAGAGAGCGATATTCTGCTTCCTGCGCTGGAAAGAGAAACCGAACCTTGCTTCTTCGTCTTCCAGGAGATAGGACTATCTCCAAGAAAAATATAATATCCAGAGACTGACCGTCTGGTATTAGGGCAAGCAGCCCAATCTGAATCACAATATGCCAGTAGATCAAGCCGTGCAGTGCCTTTGGTGAGAACAATCCCATAGTTCATAGTGTCTTTGATATAACATAAGGCGTGCAAAGCCGCGTCCATATGTACATCAGTAAGGTTCTGCATGAACTGGCTGAGGCTCTGCACAGTGAAACTAATGTCCGGTCGCGTGTTGGACAGATAATTAAGCTTCCCCACAAGTCTTCTGTAAACAGTAGGATCGCACAACGACGAACCATCAGTGGACAACAAACGCGTCCCAACAACCATGGGCCCTTGTGTAACTCTTCTGGATGCACAACCATACTCATTAATGAGATCCATGCAGAACTTCCTCTGAGACAAAATGTAACCTTGTTGTGTGGGAACAAACTCAATCCCTAAGAAATAACGCAACTCCCCCAAGTCTTTGATCTTGAAGTTGACATCCAAAGCCGTTTTAATGTGATTGATTTCTTCTTGATTGCCACCAACGACCAAAATATCGTCCACATAAACAGCAAGATAGACTCTCCCATGTCTAGTCTCTCGGAAAAATAAGGAATAATCATTCCTGGACTGAGAGAAACGAAGATGTCGTAAGAAAGTGGCTAATTTAGAAAACCACTGTCGGGAAGCCTGTTTAAGACCATACAAAGACTTGCGAAGGAGACAAGCTTTGTTAGCCCCATCAACTGTAAGACCATCAGGGAGTCTCATGTAAACTTCTTCATCCAGATCACCATGAAGGAAAGCATTATTGACATCCAACTGATTAATGAACCATCCGTTGTGAAGAGCCACAACAATCAAAGCTCGTATTGTTGTTAATTTTACCACAGGCGAAAAGGTCTCATTATAATCCAACCCGTGACGTTGAGTAAAACCTTTTGCAACCAACCTGGCTTTATATCTTTCTAACGTCCCGTCAGATTTGAGCTTGACTTTATAAACCCATTTGCAACCAATAACTTTCTTGCCACGTGGCGAGGTAGCCACATCCCAGGTGTCATTTTGTTTAAGAGCTTGCAGCTCGGCGTCCATGGCTTGCCGCCAATGCTCAAACTGAACCGCTTCCTTGTAGGTTTTCGGCTCCTTTAAGTCAACCGTGTCGAGAGAGGAACCATGCGACGAAAGCGCTATACTATTACGTGGTCTGAGATCAGTAAGGCTGTCACAAGCAACAAGGATATCTGCGCGTGTCTCGTCTTTACTATAAACCCGTTCATCAAGAACATCCTGAAAAATTGTAGAGCAGACATAATCATCGAGATACCCAGGTCTATGAACCTCACGTCCTGACCGTCGAACTGGTACTTCCTGCTCTACAGGGGCAGCACCACTTTGCTGTTCGGCTTGACTTTGCTCCGGGTCAAACATAGCAGACCGACTAATATAATGCTCGGTAATAGCAGTATCGTGTGCATATGGTACAACAGAAGAACGCCCTTTCCGATCCTCTGCATAAGGAAAAATATTGGGGTGAAACCGTATATCACGACAGACATCAACTGTTTGAGTTTCCATACTCAAAACTTTGTGTCCTTTTTTCCGCGGATCCTCACCAAGGTAAACACACGCTTCACCTCTTGGACTAAATTTTCCCGCCTGTTTGTTTTATCGTTAACAGAGACACCCAAAAGGCTTGATTTCATCGTACGCACACTGCAGCCAACTCTCACTGCAACGCGCAGCGTCGTGAAGACGTGAGTATCTGTATTATAGATAATAAAATACCGCAAAAACACCAAAACCTAAGAAACATCAGATGGAAAAACAAGGCCCGCGCTGTCTCAAGTAAATATTTGTTTGCGCTCAACAACATTTTGTTGTGGAGTATAGGCACTAGTAGTCTGATGGATAATCCCTTCCTTGGCGAAATTTTTCCCTCGCTCGAGCCCCAAGTTCTTTTGCATTATCTGTCCGGACAACCTTGATCTTAGTATCAAACTGGCGTTCTACCATTCGTAAAGTAAACCAATGCATCCCAACCGTCACTCTTTTACTGAATAAGATGAATCCATGTCGTTCTCGTAAAATCGTCAACAAAACAAACGAAATACTTATGACTGTTATAGGTCTCAACCTTGAACGGACCCCATATATCGACATGTATCATTTCGAAAGCATTCTTGGTTTTGATAAAAGAATTGGTGAACGGTAAACGTTGCGCTCTACTTTTATAACAAACGTCACAAACATAATCTGGCGGTACATCGGACTCTTTTATTAAATGCATCGCAACAAGTTTTTTAAAAGGAACGTGGCCAAGAGCTACATGCAGTTGTACTGCCTTATTAGTCAAACTGTAACCCAAACGACAACTTGGAGCAACCGGCCCACTCGTACTCTCCTGACTCAGAACAGCATCCACCGGCCCACGTACATGCGATTGGCCCAACGTCAACGCCAGTCCAGTCCGCAAACTCCCTAGGGCGCGGTCTGCTCCTCGCGGATCCAGTACGTACAGCCCGTCAAGCTCCAGTCCAATCCTGTCAACCTCCCTTATAGAAGGGACCTGAACAGAAACACCATTACTGTCAAAATAAGAGAGAACCCATAATCTTCCGTTAATCGTTTTACAGAAACCAGGCTAAATTCGAACTCTGGTACGAACAACACGCCTCGCAACCAGATCTTCTGCCCCAATCTTACATCTCCCATCATCTTCACCGTCTGAGGTCTCCTGTCGGGGCAGTACCACTGACTTACCAGAACGCAAGCTTCTCCAATTTTTGAAATGGGATTCAACACCGAAGATATGATCGGTGGCACCCGAATCCAGGATCCACCGTCCTTCGAAAGCATTACGAGATGAGAGAAAGCAAAATTTGGAGCAATTACCTGAGAAATTGCAGTACGTCTGATCTTCCCCTTTCGTTGACATGCCGACGGTCCAAATCAAATCGGTAATTTGCTGACTCTGTCTGGCTGTAAACCCTTCCTCTCTGCATGTATCATCTTTGTTGCTGCTACCGCCGTCTGATTCATCTATTGTAACTGAGTTAGCAAACCCTTTCTTTTTCCGAGCGAGGACATTCTCTCTCCCGTGAAGAAAATAGCAATCAGCCTCTTGATGGCCGCTTCATTTACAATGACTGCACTTTTGTTTCTGAAAACAATTGTCTGAGTTATGCCCCAATTTCTTACAAAAACTGCACTGAACCCGTTTTCTGTCTGTTTCTGTTTTGCTGTTGCCGGTACTTCTCGAGTAATCTGTATTCGCAATTCGCTGGTATAGAACGACATCGAGTTTTCCTTTGAACACTTGCCGCCTCTTTGTTCTTCCTCCTGCATAACCAGCGAGAAAGCTGTTTCAAGATCCGGTGGTTCTTTCATCGCCAAAATCTGGCCGCGTATTGACAGGTACTCCCGGTTTAACCCCATCAAGAAGTGTACTAGCTTATCTTCTCCTGTGGCTTTTTGATTCTTTTATTAACCTCGCAAGTACACCCATTGCAACTGCAACTTTGAGGTGGTCCGTGCCTGTTCGAGTTCGCCTCAAACCCTCTTCAACTTGTTAAAATAATCAGCGACTGAATCATCGCCCTGTTTAACCTCTGTTAGGTCACGCTTAAGGGAGTGAATTATAGCCAAATTACTATGCTCATACTGTCGGCACAACGAATCCCAAATTTCAACAGGGTCGTCACAGTAACGCACACTCTCAAGGACATTAGCAGTAAGGGAATGCTTGAGCCAAGAAACAACTAAAGAAACAGACCTTTCCCAAGCGGCAACTCTCAAGGTATCGGTTTCATCTGGTTTCTTAACCTTACCGATTACAAAACCATATTTGTTTTAGGACTTTAATTGCTGTAACCATATCAAGTTTCCAGCCAAAAAAACCAGAACCATTAAACTTAGTTGTGAGACTCAAACCTGGGATTTCTGCAGCATGGACATATATAGGGTCGTTTATGTCGATTGAAGAGTTTGTTGCAGAAACTCCCGCCACATCCTTCTTGCCTTTGCCACCGTCCGCCATGAGAAGCAACGAAGCTGTGTATGCCCAGAGAACAACTATCTAAACTGTGCTCTAGATACCATAATAGATTTAGTGTGTATGTGACCTAGGAATTGTATATAGTAGCCGTGTGTATTTGTGGAAAGGAAGAGCTTTGCTGTTTTCATTATTATCACTGTAGTAATTGCTGAGAGATTATACATTGTTTATATAGAAAATAAGTTCCTAAGCTCTAGGTTGTAATCTTAACAACCTAAAGATACTACTGCAACAGAATAATAAATATCCTAACCAACAGAATAATAATAACAAGAATATTGCAAATATTTATCTCATAATATTTATCTCCTAATAATATTGTATCTTAATCGATAAGTTTTTTTTAATTAGAGGTATGTGGCCAAAAAATTCACCGGTGTAGATAAACAACGTAGGCTTCACCATACAAATTAAAGATCTTTTCATTCCTGCGGGTCTTCCCTTACCCTTCAAAAGCACCCCTACTGGACAAGAAGAAACTACTTTTATTTATCCCGCCTTTCTTCCTCATGCTAATTTTCATTTTCTTGAATAGTTGCTAAAACCTATAGTAGATGACTTGCTACCAAGATCCCTCATAGTCATAGGGTAGGATCTGAAGGTATTCTTTCGCAGATGGTAGATGGTGCGGACGGTTTATTCCCATCATGGAGCGGTAGTATATGTGGCATAATAAAATGGTGTAATATTTGTATTAATTTTAAATAGTCATAACTTTTAAAATATTAGTCCAAAATAAAAATAATTGCACCATTGTTCATCTAAATTCGAGCTCTTTAAAACAAGACCAATCATTAATATGTTTTGACAAGTTTAAAAATTATGCTAGTTATATGTACATATCAACGACACTTATGATTCACCACATACAGTTTAAAATACACCATATAACACTAATAATACACTACAAAAGAATAGTGGTTCAGTATTTGATCCAAAGTTTGTTACCTAATTCACCACTTATTAGTTAATGAATCATAATACCAATTTCAATGAATCATAATATCAAATGTAATGAATCATAACATCATTTTAGTGTATCATCAGTAACATATAAAATAAAAATTTTAAACAATAGTACAATACAAAACAATATTTGGTACGTAAGAAAAATACATCATTCACCATGTAAGTTTTAAAATATATTACAATACAATAATAATACACTAAAAACAATAATGATTTTTTATCGGTTCCGGAGTTTATTATATAATTCACCACTTATTAGTTAATGAATCATAACACCAATTTCAATGAATCATAATATCAAATTTAATGAATCATAACATCATTTTAGTGAATCATCAATCACATATGAAAAGAAAAATTTTAAACAATAATACAACACAAAAAAATATTTGATACATAAAAAAAATACATGATTCGCCATATAAGGTTAAAATACACCATACACAATAATAATACACTACAAAACAATAATGATTTTTATCGGGTTCAAATTTGTAATCTAATTCACTACTTATTAGTTAATGAATCATAATATCAATTTCAATGAATCATAATATCAAGTTTAATGAATCATTACATCATTTTAGTGAATCATCATACACATTTAAAATAAGTTTTTTTTCAAAGTTGTCAAAACATATCCATGACTGGTCTTGTTTTGAAGAGCTTGAATTTAGATGAACAATGATTAATTTTTTTTTTATTTTGGATTTATATTTTAAAAGTTACAATAATTTAAAGTTAATATAGTGAAAAAGACAAACCAGTCAGCAAAACAATCAAGTCAGCTGCTGACTGGGACTGCCATATCACAAGGTTCACACAGTATGTGCACGGAACCGCCGTGTGTACGAATTTACCATTCTTTCGACTGATGGCTTTATCCTTGATACCTTCCTTTGAAACACGTCTCCCTTGCAGTGAGCTCTATCTTGACTTACAAACAATTTCTTTGAGTTTGCTGAGCGCCCGATCTTCATCTAAGATTGCACATCCAAGCTCCTAAGCAAGCAAAATGGTTTGTCTCGTTTCTTCTTGTACGAGTGCTTCCTCTTCTCATGCTCTGTCGGAGCCTTTACGATTTCAGGCTCGAAGCTGGGGGAAACTCGAGATCATCAAATATCTTCGCAAAGCTACCACATCCACCTCAGATTGGCCTCATCAAAGTCATGAATTCCTTCTAGCAGGAGATTTTAAAACTATTCACTTTGTCACACCTACCACGGTCTTCTATGACATCCATCTTAATGCAGCTACTGCTCTCAATCTCCGTTAGCTCATTACTATACCCTCAAGTGAGGCACCTCGGGGACAGCGACTTTGAAATACCCGTACAAATATAATATATATGTATGAAAAAATTCTGAAATACACTTACTGTTGGAGAAACGTGTTCCCGTATTAACATCTTCCCCAAAATAATTACTGAAATACGTTTCCGGGTGAAATCGTCTCTTGAAGAGACGATTTCATTAATTATCAAGTTGAAATCGTCTGTTGAAGAACGATTTCTCCTTTTGTCCGCGCCACTTTGGCGCTGATTTGGCTGGAATCGAGCAAAGGAGAAGTCGTTTTTTGAACCGACGATTTCTAGAGATCGTCTCTTGAAGAGACGATTTCAAACCTTTCTACCGACGCGCGCGAGAAACACTTCGAAAGTTCAGAATTACTGATGAAATCGTCTTTAGAAAGACGATTTCTCTATTAAGCCAGAATCGTCTTTAGAAAAGACATTTCACGGTTCTACATTCCTTACCCATCTATGCCTCTTGCGATTTTTCCCTTCCCTTCCTCCTTCATTCCTTATTTCCCCTCTGTCAATTACCGAGAGCAGCAGCAAAGAACATCTCCAAGTGCCGCCCGCCCCACCTCCGTCCTGCTCCGCCTGAAGCCGCCTCCGACGCCGTCACCGGCAACCGTCACCGGCCGAGCTCCACCTCCGACCACCTGCATCAATTAGTAGTTGTTTAGGTAATTTTCAACCCTAATTAGTTAGAAAGTGTTAGAAAATTAGGGTTGTTAGAAATTAGGGATTGTGAGAGTGGGAGCTGATTATGTGTGTTTTGTGTGTTAAATTGCAGTGGTGACTGATTATTTGTTAAATTGAAGTGCTAATTTGTTGTTGGTTTGTGAAATTATAGTCAAAATTAATTGTTTGTGTAATTTGGTAATATTGGGATGTAGTAACATTTGGGAAATTTTGGATATATGTGAAATTGAAAACACAATTAATTGTTCGAAGTGTTTAAATAATTATATGCAATTGATATGGTTGAATTGTAGAATTAGTTGTTGAATGTTAGTGTTTAAACAACATTATAGTTTTTGTTTTTTTTTCGGCTTTGTTTGTTTCCAATTAGCCAAATGGTGGAACGGTTGATTAAATTTGTGAATTACGAATGGTGTATGCAATTAGGTGGATATGTCCGACGTTATCCAGTTCTTATGTCATATTAGTGGCAAAATTGTTTATGGGCCAAACGGAGCTGATTACGAGGGTGGGAAGAAGAAGCTCCTCACGATTAGTGGCGACACCAATTATGAGCAGCTTATTGCTAAGATTGGTAGTCGTTTCGGTATCGACTTGTGCACCCATGAAGTGACGGTGTCACAAAGGATGGGTAGACAAAGAATGACGGAACCACAAAATGGACAGTGATACCCATCGATGATGATGGGGATCTGAAAAGTGCCATGTTCTATTGTCAACATGATGGGGCACAAGATATATTCTATGAATTGTACGCTGAAGTACATGAAAAACGACAACCACAACACTTCTAATTTCCTCATCTTATCAATACCAAGCTCCTCCAAGCTTCACACCACCTGAAAACCTAATCCCTTTGCCTTCTTCATATCCCATATATCAACACAAAACATCACAAACACTTCTCTTATACTTAATGCTCCTCAAGATGAAACCTACTTACATACACAAGAACATTCATCATACCCAACACCCGTTGTAGATCCTCCGAACATGATGGTGGTGATGAACTTGGACACTTTGATGATGACGGCGACTTGCGGGAAGACTTCGAGGAGGACGAGATGGAAGGGTTGGGACACTTTGATGATGATGATGATGATGATGATGATGATGATGATGATGGTGATGACAATGATGGTGCCGATGATTCCACACCGACTAATGTGGCTGCTGCTTTGGTCACTACCACCACCGGGGAGGGCGATGCTTCTCTAGTCCATCCATACCCATTCTACAACGCCGGTGGTGGTAGTGGTATTATGAGGTGGGAAGAGGAACAAGAACTGGAACTGGAGATTGGAGCTACAGCGACTCTTTGTCCCATTCGGGGATCAGCACTCGTGGCCTCCATCAGACTTTCCCATCATTCTTCCTGACCCATCTCGTGTGCGAGGAAAGGGAAGACCAAGATCAACCCGTATTCGTAATGAGATGGATTTGAAGGAGCCAAAGAAAAAGACTGATGCAGTAGGTGTGCGCAAGAGGGTCATAACAAGAGGAAATGTCCTAGTAGTAGTTCTACTTAGTGTTTGTTGTGTTGTACTATTAGATTACGTTTGTACTTGAATTTTTGTGTATTAATGCAATGTTCTTATGTTTTGAAAAATTGCATATTCTTTTCTAAGATACGAGCTTTTGATATGGTTGAATCTCTGTTATTTAATATTTAGTTACACATGGATCCCGGTCCACCCCGTGGTTCCATACTTCGACATCAGCGTCATCATAGGTCTACATCTATTTGGGATGGGAACGAGTATCAGGTATTACACTGTCGCCGCTTCGAGGCTAGTGTACGACGTGGCGGACATGTACGTTACGATGAGAGGATGCGCCCCTATTTGGAGGCTTCTGGATTCATCGGGATGGCTAGTCTGGAGTTCATCTCCTTGGACTGGCATCTGATCACTGCACTGGTAGAGAGATGGCGCCGAGAGACCCATACTTTTCACATGCCGACAGGAGAGATGACCGTCACATTGGAGGATGTTGCTCTGCTTACCGCCTACCTATAGACGGACTACCAGTCACGAGTACCACGATCAGAGATTGGGGAGCGTGTGCGGCGACCTCCTAGGCGCTAGGCCGGCTGATCTAGGACGTCATAGTAGGATCAAGCTCAGTTGGCTGGGTTCTACTTTTGGACAGTTACCTGAGCATGCAGATGAGGTGACTGTCATGAGGCACACCCGTGCTTACATACTGATGTTACTGGGGGGACCATTTTTGTTGATCGGTCGGGGAACCAGGTCCATCTGATGTTCTTGCCACTTTTGGAGGATTTCGACCAGGCCGGACAGTATAGCTGGGGATCTGCATGTCTGGCATGGTTGTACAGACAGTTGTGTCTAGCGTGTGATACTGGGGACAGTGGCATCGCCGGGGCGCTGGTCATCCTACAGATTTGGGCGTGGGAGAGATTTCCTTATATAGCTCCCATCCGTCGACATGCCCATCATGCTGGCCCACTTCCTTTACTTCCGCTTGCACATCGCTGGCATGTCGACTTCGATGTGACCGGACACGCCACACATGTGCTCACTCACTACAGAGAGGCATTTGACAGGCAGACACCGCATCAGGTGAGTCTTTTTTTTGTATGTTGCATTGGTTTTCTTTACACGAACATTATGTCTTTAACTTTTAATGTCTATTATTTCAGATTGTCTGGGAGCCCTACACGGATGAGGTGTTACAGTCTCTTCCTCCGTATTGCTTGGTTGGTCTCCACATTGCACGAGCTCGGGTGCCACTTATCTGCTTTCATATAGTGGAGTTGCATCTCCCGGATCGTGTGATGCGACAGTTTGGCGGGAGGCAGTTCCACCGGATGATCCTAGGACAGACGGGGATGATGCACGGTTGATCTGCACAGCATCGACTTGAGAGGCCGCACCGAATGGAACTGGCAAACTCACCATTCAGAGTACATTGCCCTGTGGAACCTGCGTGCTGAGAGAGTGGTCGATCTACAGTTGGATGATCCTGGTCCTGCGTACGAAGAGTGGTACGGGCGCAACACGAGGAGATACATTGGCCGTACGGGAGCTCTATTGGGATATATGGTGAGTAAAACTGATTTTACTTGTTTTAATTTAGTCTTATGACATATTATTTTGTTATATTCATATTTTGAATTGTGGTGTAGGGGGAGACCACAAATGAGGTCATCGGCATGCTAGAGGAAATGCGTGTCGATGATGCTCTCACTAGTCTACGGTTGATGAGAGACGAGTACAACAACACGTACTACGTCCTTCCACGGCCACAGCATGTCCCAGTAGCTGCCCCAGACGAGGAAGATGCTGATGCCGCTGCGGATCAGGGTAGGAGACAAGGGCGTGGTCGTCGTCCTCGTGGTCGAGGTAGAGGAAGAGGATGTGCACGTGGTGAAGCTCCTGAGGCAGTAGATCATCAGGAGGCGTTCGACATCGCCGGTAGTCAGACACTATCTCAGATCGTGGATCCTACGCTGCAGGTCGACACTACTGGATTTGCATATTTTGGGAGCAGCTCAGGCTTTCCCGGGGCCATCCTCCGGTGCTGGGACGAGCATGGACATCACGACGCCGGCTGCAGACCTTGCATTAGCTTCTACATCTACTCCTGGAGCACCACTTAGGGATAGAGATTCCCGAGATTGTCATGCTGTAGGGGATCTAAGTGGTCGTGACCTTGATCCTACTCTTGCATCAGCAGTTGAGGATCCTACACCTAGAGTGACTAGGACGTATGTACGATGTAGTAGACGTTGATGATGTAGGTTGTCACACTTTGTAAACAACTTGATTTTGAGATTGTATTTTTCTATCTTATAAACTATTACATTTGCTTCGCATTTTGATTTCTTATGTTTCTGTGACGTTACAAATGATTTGAATTTGTTCTGAGCAAAGTGAATGTGGGAGAGATATTAATATGTACAGGTTGTTTGTTATGACTTTGTGGTGTTACAGCCCTTGGAAGATGTTGCAAGTGGATGTGTTGTTGAATTGTGGTTTCCAACACTTAAAAAATTGCCTAAGTGCTGTGAACAGGTGAAATCGTCTCTTGAAGAGACGATTTCATACTTATTTCAGTAGAAATCGTCTCTTGAAGAGACGATTTCATGTGTGATAGGCCGCGGCTTAAATGACAAGGGAGAAGTCGTCTTTACAAAAGACGATTTCTAGAAATCGTCGGTTCAAGAGACGATTTCCCTCTCTTCCGATTCCATGCCAAATCAGCGCCAACGTGGCGCGGGAAAATGTAGAAATCGTCTCTTCAAGAGATTTCTTCTTTGATAATTAATGAAATCGTCTCTTGAAGAGACGATTTCACCCGGGAATGTTATTTCAGGAATTAGTTTGGGACAGACGCTAATACGGGAACAAGTTTCTTCCAACAGTGTTATTTCAGAATTTTTTTCATATATGTATACGTTGTAAATCATTAGTGTCTTTCTCTTTAGTTGTTACCTCACTATATATATTTGATTATTATTTTTATTTGTTAAGGTTTAGTAATTTTACTATGGTACTAATCAAACATATATTGATCATAGTAGCTATTTTATCATTATGCAGACTTTTGAGAGATTCCTATATATTTGACAAAGCAAGGATGAGTATATTTATGTTTTGGAAAAAGAAATGTGTATTTAAAATATTGGATTTGTAGTCAATTGACTTGTTTTTCTCAATGTCTCATTATGCAGAATTTTGAGAGATTCGTATATATATTTGACAAAGCAGGGATGGGTATATTTATGTTTTGGAAAAAGAAATGTGTATTTAAAATATTGGATTTGTAGTCAATTGACTTGTTTTTCTCAATGTCTCGGATTTGATTTTTATATTCAGTTGTGGTCGTTTATGACTTGGTTTATATATTGAATAATTGCTCAGAGTTCTTCGTTTTGAATCAATATTGTCATTATCAACGCTAAGTATGATAAAGAGGATTTTTAATATTGATTTTGAGGATTTTCCCCTATCCTAACATCCGCCCGAATGTGTAAGTTCGGACAGGTCCCAAACATATATTGTTTTCTACTGTTCGTTGTGTCCGAACATCTGCCCGAACTTGCATATTTGGACAGCATGCGAGAACGGGTCTGAGTAGAGGGTTCAACAGTGGTCCGAACTTATATGTTCGGACACAAGTCCGGACGCCTCTCGAAAATTGATATTAAGGCTCGTTGACTTCTGTTTACTTTCCGTTTGCGGTATTATTTCTCTAAACCTTTATAGTTATACTTTGGTAGAAACTTTGGTATTACAAAGTGAAAACCCTTATAATTTAATATACCATTATTTGGCTATATAATTATTTAATTACCACTTACATGGTATATCAGTATTATTTTAGTGGACTTTAATAGTTAAATTAAATACAGATTTTATACACTATCTAGTTTTATATTTTACTAGTAGCTATTGAGAATAGTGATAAATAGAGATTTTACTTTATTATAGGAGTTATATTAACAGGGAGAGAAATTAGAAACAAAGAGAACTAACCTAATTCATTTCTTCATTCTCTTCTGGTCTGCACTTCTTTTCAAGTTCTCCTTCTCCCTTCCACACCAAATCCTTCTCTAGGTCATTGAATTCTCTTTGAGAACTATTTCTGGCACCTCCCTCGTCCTATCTTCTAGAGGCACAGTGACATATCTCTGCCAGCATTTCTATTTCTTTCCGGCGTTCCAAAGAAAGACATAACATTTGTGCATCTCTCACATCCATCGAGATAATTAATGATGGAGAAATACTGGATACGATCGTCTATTGTTTTCTTTACCAATCAATTATTAACTAATCATTTGGCCACCATGGTGATGATTAATTAATGGTGTGATATATACAAATGGAAATTATGGTTTCGTGACGATGGGGTGATGTTTTTAATGATTAATATATAACGAGTGGTTATGATTAGGTGGATCCGCTTGTGTGACTAGATTTTAAGCATGCATTGTGCGTTAGTGCCTTATGTTACTATATTAAGTCATAATTGGGGTACGGTTGTAACACCCCTACCGCTAATACCGTCATTACCGTCCAATCACAACGTACTTACATACCTTCGCAGCGGATACTTACGTTCACAACGGTGGGGTGATACAATGCCGTTAGCCACCCACGTGACTAACAAGGCTACTACTACTACTACATACAGCATCGATCGGATGGACCGGAATATCCGAGTGCTACACAAATACAATCCTTACTACATTTACAACCAAGTACTACGACATCCCATTCAGTACAATACTCCATAAGTACAATACAATATAATACACCGAGTTTATACTAAGATCCTTATACAAATACAATACCTCTTTCAATTTCATACATACTCGTTAAGAGTCTAATACCTACCCATTCCTCTCAAGCTACTTACTTTCTAAGTACAAGGTATACCCCTTGGTACACTTCTACAACAAGGCTACAAGCCTTATACAATTCACTACCATCTACATACACTCCTAGCTATCCAAACTTAGCTGTCGTTCTCTTACTGTGATCATGTCCGCTTCGGGTACCTGCACACTAAAAACGTTGCCCCTAGGGGCTCAGCTTTCGCTGCATATGACTTCCGCCTACCCTGCGTGCTAGCGAGGTACGCCGACCACTTGGTCGAATACATGCAATTTATTTTACAAATACATACATACATACGTGCTTCCATTCATTCCAATTCAATACTACACAAGTAATACATACATACATTCCAATACATACAAGGTAGTGCATACAAGCCAATTGATACTTACTTACCTTTCCTGTCATACGCATACACAATACATACTCAATACATACACAATCCATACTCAATACATACACCACACCCAGTACTTGTTAGCTTCATTTGTCCACCCGGGTTAATCGGGTGGAGATTACTCTTTTACTTGGGGTCAATGACTTATACCAGCCAAGACCATTACTCATACAATACTTTACTTTACTTACTACTTACTCAAGTCAAGTTGTTGGAACCTCCGGCCCGGGGACTACTCTGTCCCACCATCGGGATTTACTTGGTTCACTAATCCAGGATGCTACCCATTTAAGGGGTTTGGGCCGTGGACCAGTTTAAGAACCAGGAATCGGATCCAACCTCTTGTGTCTCCTCATCCTCACGCGTGACCGAAACTATATCGGACTTCTACTCATTCCAATTTACTCAGTACTTACGTTAGGAGTTAGGTGGTTAGGAATTAGTAGAAGTCATTCACATACAAGCCACACAATAATCCATTACTCACATACACATACTTACAAGGTACAATACTTTACACAACTACACTACAAGGTACATACACACTTCATCATTATCCATTCATTTCATGAATTATACAAACTAAATGTTCATGACAAATATATCAAGAACAATTTAAACAAGCACAAGTAGGTGCAATATAGTCCGATTCATGCATTTATCTTATTTAGGTGATCAAATAAACACACAAATCGGGTAACCAGGTTAGGATACAGAGCATGAAGAAATCATATCTTTTACCGGAATTTACTTTACCGGGTGTTCCCTTGTTCCTTGGGTTCACTCTTGTTCCTCGAGTCATTCTCGATCCTCCGGCTACATGCCAAATGGTTCCATTAATACTAAGCATTACACTACATACATAATCACTACTCCCATACTTACCCCGTTATCCCGTTATTTCGGTTTAACTTAATGTTCTTAAACTTACAACTTTCTTAATGACTTCTCAAACTTGTTTACACTTCTTAGGGCCTTTAAAGGTCACCAAACAAGGCCTTAACAACAACTAAACCAATACCATTAACTTCCCCATCATTAGACACCTTTAAAACACATTCTGCTACAATTTTAGCATGGTCCGGGTTTGTGTCCGGTCTACAAACCCGGACCAGACACTGAAATCAAGTTCTGGCCACTTTTACATGTGGTCCGGGTATACAGACCCGGACCACCCCCTGGGAAGTCTTTCTGGCATGTTTTTGCTATGGTCCGGGTTTGTGTGTACCGATTTGCAAACCCGACCAACCCTGGAACTGTCAAAATTTACAGTTTTTGACCAGTTTTGAACCCCTAATTCACCTCTAATCATTTCCTAACCTTTCCACATGTTTCCTACATGCTTAAGCACCCTAAAACATGCCTTAATCCAGTTCCAAACCTCCTCAACACATTAGTCAAATCCATACTCAATACTTGCTCCATTTCTACAGATTTTTCTTCCTCTTTGTTACAGTTAGCACACTTGTGCATTTCCTACACTCCTCTTTGCATTTTGCATCTTGTCCCAACTTCATTTTACCATTCCAATTCCTTTCCATCAACTACACTACCTATACCCAAGTACAATCTCTATTTATCAAATCTTGCACACTAGTTTTTCCTAGTTTCTGCAATACCTTTCTACACTTCTTGCTACAGATTTTACACTCCTTTATTCACAAACCACTACTACCATTCCATGGTCACTTAACCTCCTCACTCAATCCAATACACACCTTGGTTCTCCCAATCACCAAGTCATCCATAAATGTATATATTCGTACCAAAAGTTTGCCATAGTTTACCTACAATTCTAGCTTCTCCACTACATACTTTTTCATCAAATCCATTCCTAATCTAGCCACACCCATTCAGGGTCCTACCAGCAATCAAAGAAATCTTAATACATTAATACTCCATTAAACAACAGCAATACTAATACACATTACATTTGGCTCCAAGGCCTACAATTCACATACTTGCTCACCAATTCTCAAACTTCCACAACTACAATACTAATACAACATTTTGAGTTCTTTACTTAGTTTTACCCATTCCCATTACTCTAATGCATTTAAAATTTAGCATTAAGAAGGAGCTCTTACCTTGAGCTTATATTTCCTTCATTTCTTTTCCAATTCTCCTCCTTCTCTCTTTCTTGCACAGAATCGGTCACATGGGGAATGGAGTTACCAAACTCCATTCCCATCACCCAAAGCACACAAAACAAGTATAATTAAAATACTAACCCTTAGATTCATACTAATTCATTGAGATGTTTAAAGCACAAATTCAAGGTTTACCTTTGGAGTGTTTTAGGAGGGGTTTTAGCCCTTGGTTCAAGAAGGTGATTCCACCACCATTGCAAGGTTGGAATTATGCTCAAAAGAAAGAGAAAAAAGAGCATTATAAAGGGGTGAAAACCGGCTACAAAAGGGAGATGAAGAGAACCTGAGTTTTTCATGTAGATTTTTACCTTAATGGAGAGAGGAGACTCCAAGCTTTATTTGGTGCTATTTCTCTTTGAATGGGGAATACCCATGGAGATGAACTTCCTCATCTTTGGATTTTGAAAAGAGAGAAGTGTAGAGGATGATGAGGGGAGTAAGAATATGTGGTTATTTTCACATTTGGAGCTTAAATGGAGATGGAGCATGCTTGGAGAGGTGAAGAAGCCATGAGAGTTTTGGAGAGCTTCAAGAAATCGCCCCAACCAAAGAGAGAGGGCAGAAATCGGCTGGGAAGGGAGGAAGAAGAAAGAGAAAAGAGAAATGAGAGAGTGAGGTGAGAGAAAAGGGGTAAAGTGCTTTTTGTACTTTATCTACTTTGCTTTTTACCCCTTAATTAATTAGCTAGTATGTGAGTGTGTGTGAGGGCTTTTGACTTATTAAAAACCGGCCCCTACTGTTATACTAGTTGGAGTGTTTTTCGACTTTTACAGAAAACGCTTGTTAATTTACCCGGTTTTGGTACTATTCACTAACTGGGCCCGTTTTCTGGAATTTTCTCGTTTCTTTAATTTATTGGTTATTAAGCTTCCATTAATGATTAATTATTGTCATTTAATGATTTATAATTTTTACGGGTTCGTTTGACCACTTAAAATCACGTTTTCGGGTTTTCTCGAAAAACGTGCGCTAAAGCTCTATTAGCGTTTTAATACATTATTTGGATCCATTTTCTTCGGGAGTTATTCCCATATATTATTTAGGCCTTATTAAGCCTTTAGAATCCATATAATACGCTAACCGAGGTCTCATACCTCCTATGGTTATTTAACGCTTATTTAGCGTTTTTCACTTTTTAAGCGTTTCTTTATTTCTTTTGGATTTATTTTTCCTTACCAATATTACTTAGGCACCATTAAGCCCTTAAATACCTATTAGGATAATTTTAGTCACTATATTTAAGGTCGGGGTATTTCAATCTACCCCCCTTAAGAACTTTGTCCTCAAAGTTGCTCGAGGTTATAGGTTTACTACACTTACTCATTATACTTGTCTAATACTAAAGCCATACATTCTTCCTCCTTACAATTCCCCAAATTCATTACTCAAGGTTTCTACATTCCATACCATACAAATATACCATACTCACTCCAATCTGCATTACATCCACCATCTGGTTTACTCCACAAGGTTTATACATACATACAGTGCAAAGCTATCCCCAAAGCAATGCAATACACAACACAATCCCGCAGGCACTCTAGTCATCTAGACACAGGACTCCTCTATGTCCCGCTGCCCTTGGAATAATACCACATGATATACTACTATCTTCTCTGGTATAGGCTTCTAACAAATCCTCATCTTCCAGTCTAAGGGAAATACTTCACTACTACTAATTAGAAATATTTCTAAAACACACAACTCCAAATTCTAATTTATATACATTACTTCTATCCTATGTGTGATTCTTGTGACCACTTGAGGGGAGCTTCGAGAATCATTCGACCCTGATGTGATCAGCATCAGTGTTGAACTATCTTTCCACCCCAATTTGTGTTCGGTTTCCCTTGATCTGATCAGGATCAAGTTCGACTTCCCACATCAGTTTCAAACAAACAAATAATTTAATTATTTCCATTTTCTATCTTTGTACTCTTTCTAGTCGTAATTATAAATTCACACAACTCCAAAGGATGGAATTCAGTCCATCAATCATCCTCACTCTACTTCCAAATACTTTACTTCGGGATTCAATACCTAAGTGCTCATTTCATCAACCTTCACTACTTTCATCCATTACTCTCCATTGTCTCCAATATTCTACTAAGGAATACAATACCTACGAAATCCAATCATTCTCAATTTGGTTCAAACAATTTACCTACGAATACGCTACTCATGGCTCCATTCACCTACTACTCACGGTCATTTGTACTATTTCTTAGGGGTTACAATACTTGTGCAGCTCCGTCCACTACTCATTACTCTTCTTTACCACTACTCTTACACTGGGGTTACAAGATGGGTATATTCATCCTATGGTATTTGCATCTCTCGTGCCTAATTACCATAATTACAATGTGAATGAATACCTATGTTTATTTAACATAAGTACCAATCATCAATTTGATTCTCATTTGTGCTATGCACATTGTAGTTTATGTGTTTTATTCAGGAGACTTACATTAAGCGGTTTTTGCTCTACCCCCCCTTAAAAGGGATTACGCCCACGTAATCTACCATATGTTATTATTGAACATTGGTTTACTAAGTCGGGCACTATGAAGCATTTAGCTTCACTACGGTTTATTATATAATGTACTCTGGTCAAAGGGTCTTAACCATCCTAATGGTTTAGTCCTTGCACCAAGAATTCCTATATGAGTTTATTTAACTCATAATTAATTCGGTTCTAGCCTATTAGGCTTCAAGGCATTAATAGCCATTCTCTCATACTTAGTAGGTAAATTAACCTCTTAGTTAGGGCCCACTAGCTTCTGCTGCGTGACCCTGATAACCTTAGTGCTTAATTCGCTCTTTGGTTATTCTAGATTTGCTACTCATCGCCTTTTTATCCCTCTATCGTGGGAATAAGGTTTACTAACAAGTTTGGTATTCTTTTACCATGTTTGAACTCAATGAGTTTTAGATCTGTAACAAGCTCCTTGGCAATCTAGTATACATACTATTCATACTTCCACGATTATTCGCTAAGCTCCTCCGACTTATTGTCGGGCGAGGTTAAGTCACTACTTAGTTTTAGTGCTTCCTCTATTGTCACTAGCTTCTGAATTATACCAGTTCTTCTGGTTCAGTACAAGTGTTCTTTACTTGTATGACCTTGCATTTCTATGCGTCGGTCCTAGTGCCTTTCTTACATCTCCTTTCACCTTTTATTCCAATGGAATTCACATTTTGTGATGGTTAGTGTGTTTTACACTCTTCGTGCTTCTTTGGCCTTAGGCCGCACAGTTTGTTGCTAAGCTGGGTTAACTGGCTAATGCCATGTTTGTTGGTGAAAGAAGGGTTTACTACGGTTTACATTTTCCATATCCCTAGCTATCCCATATTAGATCATTAGCTGCACAAGTGCAATACCAAAACACTCAGTCATACAGAGTGTAGAGGCGTAAACGCTTGGCAGTAAGTCACTTATGTGATAGGAATGAATATTTCTGTCTGTCTTCTCATACTTATACTCCGTGTCATTATCTAACTACTTCCTCATAACGGTCGCTTGTTGCGCACCGTATTCTTACTCATTGTACAACATCGTTCTTACGGTCTCTGTTACTGTGGTAGCTCATCTTTACTCTTTACCATTGTCGTTGGCACCATTTCTTTATGGTGTGAATACACTAGGAGTTTCCTAGTTTGTGTGTATGACGGTTGTCGTAGCATACCGCAATATTACTATCTTCAAATGTGGAGATGTTTTATTGCAATATAAGTTTCATGTGTAGGTTAGTTTACCTCACATTATCTCATTCATGATACAATTTACCAAGTATCTTGGTTGACACTGGATGAAGTAATTGTCGGGTTACAAGGCTCTTGAGCGTCGGTCATTCTTGGTGTGCAATGTGCATTCACGTTGATTGTTTTGACCATTATTGTCTCCTCGGTGCTGAGCATTGGTTATAGGCTCTAGCTGTATAGTTCTACTTGTATGTACATCACCGGGACATCCCAAGAAACTTCAAGGGTTTTCTGGTCCCGTTCTCTACTTAAAGAGTTTCTATCACTGATAAATGAAAGTTCTTGTTGAGAGGTTTGCCTCCACTCATAAGTCTCATGGCAAGGTCTACTGTGTTGGTGTTTACACAATGGTTCGCCACATGCTTGGGTGCATATGAAGTATACTTACTCCCTTTAAGTCGTAAAGGTTTGGAAATCTCATTTCCTTATTCCATGCCCCTTGGCAATATCTATGTGCGTAGGCTTTGTTGTCATTGTTGATGGAAGCCTTTTCTAAGGGTTCACATCTTCACCACATTGATGGTCTTCGGTTAACGAGGGGTACCTTTCCTCGAGTTTTTGTAGTGTCAAGTGTGGACTAGGCCAATGTTGGCATTATCGCGATTCTTATGCCTTTGTGCTACCATTGCTACAGAAGGCATGAAGGGTAATTAAAAGCTTGTCAACTATATACTAGACTGATGCTCTAGTGACAGTGACCTTGAGGTAGCCATTACTCCAAGCCATTCCTTATGTTGAGCTCAAATTGGTTGGTTCAGTTGTCGATCTGTTTGTCGTATGAGCATTATCTCTTGCAAGTCATGTTATTAAATGGTATGGGTTTTGCAACCGTTTAAGTTTATATAACGTAGTTGGTTCATGGCTTTTAAGCCTTTATTGCTGCAAGCTATGCTCTTTGCAAGCTGCTTATACATTTTCCACTCCTTGTATACCCCATAGGTTGGAGGTATTGCTGGGCTCCACGGTAAGTCGTGACATCACGCTTCCGTTCATAGGAGACCCTTTAGGCATTCTGGTGTTAATCGGTGCCTTTTAGTGGTTGAGGGTATTTCCTGTTAAGTGAAATCTCTTCGGTGTCCTAACCGAGTGCTCGTTCCAGTTCCCGTGCTCTTATCATGACGCTTTGTTTGTTTGTTTGTTGTTAACTCAGACACCCTTCAAGGATTGCTCCTGGGTGTTGTTAGATTGCGCCGTTACCTCCGGCTAATGTTTATGATATGTGTGTTCGCTATACCTCCTTGTGGTATCGCATTTGAGTTATCCCTTTTTGGGTTATAACATCTCCCGTTCTTGGGTAGACTGCTTATACTTCCTCCTAGTATTCTTGACTAGGTTTTAAAATCTCTCCAATGATGGATTATGCTTCCTGGTCTTCTTATATTTGTTCTCGAGAATTTCGTCCTGTTTGTTGAACATCGTCGTTCCCGTTAGGCATTTACCTTACCGTGTTTAGGCTGGGTATCCCTTCCAGCTGTCATGTGTTTGCTTGAAGTCTTTGAGACATATCCAATGTCTATACTTACTAGTTTGCGCCCTTTGCACTTCCTAGTCCTAATTCCTTATCTTCGGATGGATTCTCTGAGTCCCTTATTCTTATCACTTAGTTGAGTTCCTTCTCCTTGATCGCCTGAGGTGTCCAGCTGTTTTGCTTTGAACTTACTCATGGTCCGTAGAACAGAGTTGACTACTTCCCGTGTTTCGCACACTACATGTATACATACGTGGGGTACCTTGTTGATACGTTACCACTTACCTAACTACATGTCAGGCCCGCAAGCTCCTTCGGAGTGCGGTCGTCCCACATCCCATATTTGGGTACACTCGTAGTGCTCGTCACACACCTAGGTGAAGTATTCTATTGTCAACTCCTCTTGTATCAATCTATGATACTCACCGTAATTTTGTCGATTTGGTTTTAAAATTCAGGGTTTTAAAGAAAGGTTTAGTTTTGAAGGAAAAGTTTTGGGTTTTAAAAATTATCGTTCGGTGTTAATAGAGGTTCTTCATGGCGTAGCCATGTTTGAGGTTTTGACCAAGTCCAGCTTCTCGTTGACTGGTATGTCCTTATTACAATGGTCAGGCCGTTAGGCCTTTCCAAGGTTTCATTCTTCCAGTTTTCTGGATGTGTGATCCTTCAGTTGCTTCATTGCTGTCACGGTACATTACTATGTACCTGTGGTGTGTTAGAGTTCCTCTACATGTTCCTGCTCTTACTGCACTTGTCGTGCAAGCGTGGTGGTACTGGTGGTTTTTGGGTAATCCTATACCGATAACGGCATGGTTTCCACTTGTATTTGATAGTCTTGTTGACTTTTCTCTTGATCTTATTGATCTAAGTTTGGGATACTTGATCTTTTAGGTAGCTTCTTAATGACCTTGACATGGTTGTCGTTGATCGGGATACTTCTCCAATCCTTCGAGATCCCCATTTATTTGGTTTTATGTTTTTCCTTGTTGCTCGTTCCCACGTGTTTACCGTGGTTATTGAGTCTAGCTTGTCGAGGCATTACTCATGTAGTCCTGTCGGATTATATGCGGTGAATGTTCTTGTAGCTGTCTGAGCTATGTTGGCCAGGTATGGTAACCTTCTTGGCGTTACAGTTTGGAGTTAGCCACTCCCGACTATGTCCTTGGTCAGGTAACATACCATTGGTGGTGCTATTTAGCTATTACTGTCCCGTAGACTTGTGTCTCAGGTTTTGTTACAGTTCCTTTTTCTGTTCAGTTGCACGCTTAGTGCTCCTTTTCCTGCTGCTGGTTGATTAGCCAGGTTCGCGACTGCTAAGCATGTCGACCCATGCTGTTGTAAGTTGTAGTCTCCTTATGGTTGGAGTATTCGTCCAACCGCTATTAAGTGCGGGTGTTGTTGTTCCACCGGGATGCATCTCCGGACTTCCAGTTCTTGGAATCTACTACATGTCGGTTCTTGTCTACCGTATGATTACTTCACAACTGCCAGATCGGGTTTCCCCGAGTATGAGAGGACTTTCCTTCTCTTGGCGTTCTTTCCCAAGTTATACAATGGTTTGTGGAGGGCGGGTCTGATATTGTAGGTATCTGGTACACATCGGGAGTTCCTCACTAGCTCATCTCTAATGCTATCACTCAGCCCTTAGCCATATGCTTCTAATTCCTAACTCGGTATTTCCTAAACTCAGTTTTTCCAGTCATCAGAGCGATACTTCGCTCTGATACCACTTTTTGTAACACCCCTACCGCTAATACCGTCATTACTGTCCAATCACAACGTACTTACATACCTTCGCAGCGGATACTTACGTTCACAACGGTGGGGGATACAATGTCCGTTAGCCACCCACGTGACTAACAAGGCTACTACTACTACTACAGCATCAATCTGATGGATCGGAATATCCGAGTGCTACACAAATACAATCCTTACTACATTTACAACCAAGTACAACGACATCCCATTCAGTACAACACTCCATAAGTATAATACAGTATAATACACCGAGTTTACTAAGATCCTTATACAAATACAATACCTCTTTCAATTTCATACATACTCGTTAAGAGCCGAATACCTACCCATTCCTCACAAGCTACTTACTTTCTAAGTACAAGGTATACCCCTTGGTACACTTCTACAACAAGGCTACAAGCCTTATACAATTCACTACCATCTACATACACTCCTAGCTATCCAAACTTAGCTGTCGTTCTCTTACTGTGATCATGTCCGCTTCGGGTACCTGCACACTAAAACGTTGCCTCTAGGGGCTCAGCTTTCGCTGCATATGACTTCCGCATACCCCGCGTGCTAGCGAGGGTACGCCGACCACTTGGTCGAATACATGCAATTCATTTACAAATACATACATACATACATGCTTCCATTCATTCCAATTCAAACTACACAAGTAATACATACATACATTCCAATACATACAAGGTAGTGCATACAAGCCAATTAATACTTACTTACCTTTCCTGTCATACGCATACACAATGCATACTCAATACATACACAATCCATACTCAATACATACACCATACCCAATACTTGTTAGCTTCATTTGTCCACCCGGGTTAATCGGTGGAGATTACTCTTTTACTCTGGGTCAATGACTTACACCAGCCAAGAACATTACTCATACAATACTTTACTTACTACTTACTCAAGTCAAGTCGTCGGGACCTCTGGCCGGGGACTACTCTGTCCCACCACCGGGATTTACTTGGTTCACTAATCCAGGATGCTACCCATTTAAGGGGTTGGGCCTTGGGCCGTGGACCAGTTTAAGAACCAGGAATCGGATCCAACCTCTTGTGTCTCCTCATCCTCAAGCGTGGCCGAAACTATATCGGACTTCTACTCATTCCACTTTACTCAGTACTTACGTTAGGAGTTAGGTGGTTAGGAATTAGTAGAAGTCATTCACATACAAGCCACACAATAATCCATTACTCACATACACATACTTACAAGGTACAATACTTTACACAACTACACTACAAGGTACATACACACTTCATCATTATCCATTCATTTCATGAATTATACAAACTAAATGTTCAAGACAAATATATCAAGAACAATTTAAACAAGCACAAGTAGGTGCAATATAGTCCGATTCATGCATTTATCTTATTTAGGTGATCAAATAAGCACACAAATCGGGGTAACCAGGTTAGGTAGGATACAGAGCATGAAGAAATCATACCTTTTACCGGAATTTACTTTACCGGGTGTTCCCTTGTTCCTTTGGTTCACTCTTGTTCCTCGAGTCATTCTCGATCCTCCGGCTACATGCCAAATGGTTCATTAATACTAAGCATTACACTACATACATATCACTACTCCCATACTTACCCCGTTATCCGTTGTTTCGGTTTAACTTAATGTTCTTAAACTTACAACTTTCTTAATGACTTCTCAAACTTGTTTACACTTCTTAGGGCCTTAAAGGTCACCAAACAAGGCCTTAATAACACCTAAAACCAATACCATTCACTTCCCCATCATTAGACACCTTTAAAACACATTCTGCTACAATTTTAGCATGGTCCGGGTTTGTGTCCGGGTCTACAAACCCGGACCAGACACTGAAATCAAGTTCTGGCCACTTTTACATGTGGTCCGGGTTCGTGTCCGGGTATACAGACCCGGACCACCCCCTGGGAAGTCTTTTTGGCGTGTTTTTGCTATGGTCCGGGGTTGTGTACCGATTTGCAAACCCGGACCAACCCTGGAACTGTCAAAATTTACCGTTTTTTTGACCAGTTTTGAAAATTTTACACTCTTTGATTCACAAACACATACCATTTCATGGTAACTAAACATCCTCCTCATCCAAATACACACCTTGGTCTCCAAATCACCAAATTCATCCATAAATGTACATATTCCTACCAAAATTTTGCCATAGTTTACCTACAATTCTAACTTCTCCACATACTTACTTTTTCATCAAATCCATTCCTAATCTAGCCACACCCATTCAAGGGTCCTACCAGCAATCAAAGAAATCTTAATACATCAATACTCCATTAAACAACAATACTAATACACATACACATTACATTTGGCTCCAAGCCTACAATTCACATACTTGCTCACCAATTCTCAAACTTCCACAACTACAATACTAATACAACATTTGGGGTTCTTTACTTAGTTTTACCCATTCCCATTACTCTAATGCATTTAAAATTTAGCATTAAGAAGGAGCTCTTACCTTGAGCTTATATTTCCTTCATTTCTTTTCCAATCTCCTCCTTCTCTCTTTCTTGCACAAAATCGGTCACATGGGGAATGGAGTTGCCAAACTCCATTCCCATCACCCAAAGCACACAAAACAAGTATAATTAAAATACTAACCCTTAGATTCATACTAATTCATTGAGATGTTTAAAGCACAAATTCTAGGGTTTACCTTTGGAGTGTTTTAGGAGGGGTTTTAGCCCTTGGTTCAAGAAGGTGATTCCGCCACCATTTCAAGGTTGGAATTATGCTCAAAAGAAAGAGAAAAAAGAGCATTATAAAGGGGTGAAAACCGGCTACAAAAGGGAGATGAAGAGAACATGAGTTTTTCATGTAGATTTTTACCTTAATGGAGAGAGGAGACTCCAAGCTTTACTTTGGTGCTATTTTCTCTTTGAATGGGGAATACCCATGGAGATGAACTTTCTCATCTTGGATTTTGAAAAGAGATAAGTGTAGAGGATGATGAGGGGAGTAAGAATATGTGGTTATTTTCGCATTTGAAGCTCAAATGGAGATTGAGCATGCTTGGAGAGGTAAGAAGCCATGAGAGTTTTGGAGAGCTTCAAGAAATCGCCCCAACCAGAGAGAGAGGGCAGAAATCGGCTGGGAAGGGAGGAAGAAGAAAGAGAAAAGAGAAATGAGAGAGTGAGGTGAGAGAAAAGGGGTAAAGTGCTTTTTATACTTTTTCTACTTTTTGCTTTTTGCCCCTTAATTAATTAGCTAGTATGTGTGTGTGTGTGAGGGCTTTTGACTTATTAAAAACCGGCCCCTACTGTTATACTAGTTGGAGCGTTTTTCGTCTTTTACAGAAAACGCTCGTTAATTTACCCGGTTTTGGTACTATTCACTAACCGGGCCCGTTTTCCAGAATTTTCTCGTTTCTTTAATTTTATTGGTTATTAAGCTTCCACTAATGCTTAATTATTGTTATTTAATGATTTATAATTTTTACGGGTTCGTTTGACCACTTAAAATCATGTTTTTGGGTTTTCTCGAAAAACATGCGCTAATGCTCTATTAGCGTTTTAATACATTATTTGGATCCGTTTTCTTCGGGAGTTGTTCCCATATATTTTTAGGCCTTATTAAGCCTTTAGAATCCATATAATACGCTAACCGAGGTCTCATACCTCCTATGGTTATTTAACGCTTATTTAGCGTTTTTCGCTTTTTAAGCGTTTCTTTATTTCTTTTGGATTTATTTTTTCTTACCAATATTACTTAGGCACCATTAAGCCCTTAAATACCTATTAGGATAATTTTAGTCACTATATTTAAGGTCGGGGTATTTCAACGGTATATATAAATATATAAATATATATATATATATATATATTATATATATAGTAACAGCCTTTTATAATTTTGAGTAATTTGGTCTTGGCTAACTAGTTTATTGTAAAGATTAAATTCTCTAAAATTTGATATAACGGTTCAAAGATCCTAGTTTAAGGAAAAATGTGGGAGTTATAATTTTTGAAGATCTAAAACTTACAATTGTAAAAATGAGGAGTTGGTGTAGTAAATTGGTGTAAAGATTGTTTTGGCTAGCGTTAATAATTTTGGAGGCTATATCCCAGTGGTTATGAGCTTTCGATAAACCAAGAGGAGTGTATAATAAATGTATTTATTATTTTATAATAACACGATTAATTGTAGTGGTCATGTGGTCGGTGTTGACATGATTGTTTGTATTTTAATTATTAGATGTTGAGATAGCTTGGGGTATCACTGGGTGACTAGTTTGGAATATTTTATCTATTGCCATGCTAGTAATTGATTGCGGTGGATTGTTGTGAATGTCTGCTTAAGCGATGATTCTAGGTCAACTTCTGTGCTCATATTTGGCTTGCCTGTGTGATTGTTGTGATTGGTCAACGGTTTTTAAAATCTTAATTGATGAACTGGTATTTGAGAATAAATTCCTTGAGCTATTATGAACTTGGAAATGATGGTTTTACAGTGTTGAGATTCTGTTATGGATTTGGGAAACTTTCATCGGAATGATCGAATTGTTGGTACCTATTGGTACCCCGTGTATATTGTTGGTACCTTTTGGTACTCCGTATAAATTGTTGGTACTTTGTACCCCGTGTATATTTATTTGTGCTGTGACAGTGAAACACAGTTAAGCTCTATGATCTACTCCTTTAGGTCAGAAGTACCTTCTGGGGGGTGTGCACACTTAAGGACTTAGGGTGAGGTGGTATTATTGTTGGGGCCCCAATTTGGGTGTCCGTCCGCATATACTTTGTGATTAGTTCCTGGTGAAAGCTCCCCTGATTGTTGTTTGCTGGAAGATGGTTTTGGAGTGGTGGATTGTGTTATATTGTGCATGTCTATATAATTGCTCAAAGGTTTTCAAAACGTATTTTACATTATGAGGTAGAGTTTACTCAGTTTTTTTATTTGTGCGGTCCCTTTGTGTGTTACTAAGTTTTTTTGCCGCGGGTAACGAAGATGATGAGAGTTGGGTTTGGGGAATTGACATATAGACTCCACTTCGATTAATCTAGTATAGTTATGAATGGTTATAATGTCATATAGATTAACTATATTTCATAGATTGTTTCGTACTTATTTAGTTGGTGTTTTATTTATTTATTTATTATTTTTCTTATTTATTTATTTTACTTATTTTTATCCGGTTAAGGTTGAAGTTTCTTTTTGTTTAGCCTTAGCACTCACCCGGTTGTGGGTGTGGCGATAACACCCTTTAGGTTTTATTCTCTGGCTGCTTAGTAGATGAAAAAAAATGATTTTAATATAACTTCGACCTTAATAAATACCGGCTAGTTTTTGGGTGTTACAAACTTGCTCTTTGCCTTGATGAAAAAAATCTTCCATTATAGGGTCCTGCCTGGACTCTTTCACCGATTTAGGATCTCAAATAATAATCTACCTCTCATCTTTAGCGTTGTGGGCCAATGTTCTTCGAAGTTGTTGGCTCTCTATTACTGGCTGCGGGGCTTGAGAATGCTGGTGCGAGCCAACCCAACAGTTATTATTTGCATTGAAAGATGGGTAATAAGACTCGGCCCAGCCGAAGCTACTAATTCAATCTTGGGGCGGTTCACTACCAACTACCACAGAGTGAATAGGTAGCATACTAGGGAATCCAACTGGGAATGCCCAACCGATGCCTTGGTAATCTACGACTTGTGGAACAGGATGAGCCAATGGTTTTCTTACTATGATCAGCCGACCACTCATTACTCATCCTGTTGCCTTCTTCTGAACTTTTCATTCTTACCTCGGGACATACAGAAGCCACTTCACCTTTAATCTTCCAATGTCCACTATGACTACTGCATCTCTCTTCGGGGATGAAAAATGGAAATACTAATAGTATGAATGCTTATCCTTGCCATGCGCTGGAACAATGACTCCACTTCAATTAATCTAGTATGGTTATGAATGGTTATAATGTCATATAGACTAACTATATTTCATAGATTGTTTCGTATTTATTTAGTTGGTGTTTTATTTATTTATTTATTTATTTACTTATTTTTATCCAGTTAAGGTTGAAGTTTCTTTTTGTTTAGCCTTAGCACTCACCCGGTTGTGAGTGTGGCGATAGCACCCTTTAGGTTTTATTCTCTGGCTGCTTAGTAGATGAAAAAAATTGATTTTAATATAACTTCGACCTTGATAAATACCGGCTAGTTTTTTGGTGTTACAGACTTGCTCTTTGCCTTGACGAAAAAAATCTCCATTATAGAGTCCTGCCTGAACTCTTTCACCGATTTCGGGTCTCAAATAATAATCTACCTCTCATCTTTAGCGTTGTGGGCCAATGTTCTTCGAAGTTGTTGGCTCTCTATTACAGGCTGCGGGGCTTGAGAATGCTGGTGCTAGCCAACCCAACAGTTATTAATTGCATTGAAAGATGGGTAATAAGACTCGGCCCAGCCGAAGCTACTAATTCAATCTTGGGGCGGTTCACTACCAACTACCACAGAGTGAATAGGTAGCATACTAGGGAATCCAACTGGGAATGCCCAATCGATGCCTTGGTAATCTACGACTTGTGAAACAGGATGAGCCAATGGTTTTCCTTACTATGATCAGCCGACCGCTCATTACTCATCCTGTTGCCTTCTCCTGAACTTTTCATTCTTACCTCGGGACATACAGAAGCCACTTCACCTTTAATCTTCCGATGTCCACTATGACTACTGTATCTCTCTTCGGGGATGAAAAATGGAAATACTAATAGTATGAATGCTTCTCCTTGCCATGCGCTGGAACAATGACTCCAGACTCAAATGTAATGACCGTGTCACTAACCTTGATTGACAACAACATCCCTTGACTGAGATGGCAAGCTTTCCCCGTATCGTAAAAACGAACATCAATTGGACTATCATCTTCCTCTCTACTTGCACTTGCTTCAGCGCTGCATGAGCCTTTTACATTGATCCTATATACGATTCCCACACTTCCATGAAGCATACTTTGCATGACAGGCAAATAACCTGTTTCCTATGAACATCCTTCCGTGAATGTCTTTGACCGCTTTATCCACTATCGAGGCATTGATAAACCAAACAATGGCAAACACTAGTTTGTTGTATGCTCCATGTTTCTTCGAGATAGAATTCTCTAGGATATCCTCCTCTTTCCGAAGCAATTTATGGATGTCCCTTGACTCGACTTCCAAGCTTAAATTGTCAATGAAGAGGACATTATCATTTTCTTCATGATCATGCGGCTCCACTGGTGAGAAAAACTTGCCAATTCTCTTAGCGGACCTTCAATGACACCATTTCGAAGACTTCTCTTCCTCTTCTTCAGAATCCTCTGTAACACCTAGCGAGGGTTACCTCTCCTTGTTGTGACGCGTTTTGGGGCTAGGAAACACCGAGAACAAAACCGTGCGGTCTGCGTGCCAGAGCGGACAATATCACAACAATTGGTATTTGGGGATGTTACATATGGTAGCAGAGCTAGACCCAGGTCGGTGTGCCAGTGGGCCCACGAGGGCGCTGGGCTCCCAAGGGGGGTGGAGTGTAACACCCAGCGAGGGTTACCTCCCATATTGATTAGAGTGAAGAATGAAACATTCCTTGTATGGGTGGGGATACCTCTCCTTGTTGTGACACGTTTTAGGGCTAGGAAACCCGGGAATAAAATTATGCGGCCTGCGTGCCAAAGCTAACAATATCACAATAGTGGGTACTTGCGGATGTTACATCCTCCCACCCGCTTTGGACTCTATGTGATCTTTTCCTTCATCTGGATCTTGCATGCCTACTCGGGCTTCTCCCTTCTCTACTCCCCTATGTTCTTTCTCTTTTTGTAGTTGTCTGGGCATGGAAGTCGAATTTCCCTCCTTGGTTCCTACTCACTCTCGTTCTCTCTCTCTCTCTCTCTCTCTCTCTCTCTAACCCTCTTGCTATCTCACCCTTTAGGCTTTCACCGAAACCAAGGAACAATGAACTTTACCCGTACACACCGAATTCACCCGACACGATCCAACCCGAACCAAATATTTAAGCAATCTAAAATTAACCCTAATCAAACTGAACCGAACTAACCGTGACCCAAATTGCTAGATCTATCTATGTCCATGTACATGTCCATAATCTTGCAATGAATACTTTTCAGGAATCTACAACTGGGTGCTGGCCACACACATCGATGAAATATTTATGCTCGTTGTTAAATAAATCCTACCACCAAATCTAAGGTTGCAGCTGACCCAGTTTATCTTTCTCCCTTTGTTAACTTGTATATGATATGGATCTTCTGTGGCCTACCTTGTTGACCCAATTTTGACAGTCGAAGGCCCATGACCACCCACTCCATTCCCCCCCCCCCCCCCCACTTAGGCAACTTTCATGCATTCTCGCCATAATACTTTGCTTTTAGCTTTAGATAAGTTCCACAGTTATAGAAATTTGTAAAATTTAGTAAAGTTAGGGATGCTTTAAGCTCAATGTTCTCCTACCACCTCCATCACTACCCAAGTTCACATTTTTCCTTTTCACTCCAAATAAATTACGGCATAAATAAACTCTTGCTTATGTGCTCTTATATTATCTCATTTCATCATACTAATATGGCACCAATGTATCATCTTGCTCGTAACACTTCTCGATATGTAGTTACAAAAAGCATCCTACACCCTTTCACCACTATAGTTATCCATGCTGTGCAAATAGAGATAAATAGTACATTATGCCTTGCAAATGACACATGCTCTTTCTCAGTGGCTACTACTAGCCACAAAGATCCTCTCTCTTAAATATTGCACATACTTGAAGCTTCCAGTTGTTAAAGCTCACATAGCTTCACAACTTTTTGAGCGTAACAAGAAACTACGATTTCGATTTTAGATCAGACAAGCACCAATTCACAAGAATAATAAGAAAGACAGACAACTGTGGAGGGTGATTTTTCGGTATGAGGGGGGTCTATTAAAATATGGTCTAACTAAGAAGTCTAGATCCTAGGAATTTGCCATTCTATGGAGGGTGAAAACCCATTATTCATGGCATCCCTCAAATACCTACTAAATCGTCCGTCTTTCCCAGAAAACATAAAGGGGAGTGCAAGTATGCACTACACCCGCTCTCAATGGGCTCCACGCGGACTTATGCCCTAAGGGCGGAAATTGACTAGAGTCGCCACCTAGTTTGACCTAAGATACTAGGAAGGAAGGGAAAGAGGGTTCTAAGAACCGTTGGTTGACTCTGAATTTATTGCCTGTGGATGGGGCTTATCTGGTCATACTAGAGATTCTGTGTGGGTTCGTACTAGGTTACACCCCTTAGAAGTGGCAACGACCACGACTTTGGATTGGTGCCCGAGGAATCTCGGTCTCCAATTGTCGGGATTGCCTTCTTTCAAAACCTTATTAGAGAGATTCAATTAAAGCCAAAGGATAGGATTGAGTGTGGGTTGAGGAGTAGATGATTTTGAAGAGTTTGAAGAAATAGGCTGGTCTTGAAGTATCGGTTCGTGGGATTGGTCAAAGTGTTGAGAGGTTTTGTTTATTTTCGAGGGGTTTGAGCTTGTCTCGGCTTTTGTGGAGCTAAGGGCATTTTGGTCATTCTTGTGGAGTTAAGGGGTGTTTGGATCATTTGTTGGAGTCGAAGAGCTTCCCGGTTTGTTAGGTTCAAATTTCGAAGTGGTTAGCTTTTTGAGGCGTTTTGTGAAGCCAAAGGTGTTAAAGAAGAGTTCAGGTTTTCGAGATGATTGAGTGCAGAAGAGGGTATTCGGTTTGCAGGTGCTCGGATTTTGAAGATGTTTCCGGTTTCAGATGACTACGGTTGTTCGGGAGTATTCAGTAATTGGAGGTCCTATGTGACTTGGAGTTGGTTCAGTGAAGGATTAAGAAGTGTTTATGTGTCCTGAAGCTCTAATGGAAGGGTTGGATTGGTTTATTCAGAATTGTCTCTCTTAAAGTTTTAAAACCGAAAAGTCATTTTTGTTGTAAAAGGGCGGATAATCCTGAGGGATTACCCTATGTACCCCCTCGAACATGACACTTAATTAATGGTAAGTGCCGAGGCTCGAAAGATGGGACAATGAATCTATGTCGAAAATAGGATTTATAGAGAAACACCATAAATGAGATGTTCTCGGTCAAATCCTAATAACGTCTCTAACTCCCGGGTTTTGAAACGTTAAAACCGAAAACATTGAAATCGAGCGGAAGGGAGTTAGACGATTCTAAAATCCCTGCTGCAGCTAGGAAGGCCGTTACTTCCCTAGCACCCCGCCTTGTAAAAATCTAGGCTGCAATTTAAGGAGGTTTGTCACCCTAAGGCCTCGCCTAAAGAGATCCAGACTGCGACAAGGGAGGTTATGACCCCAGTGCCCCGCCTTGGATTTTTATTTTGGAAGGGAGACAAGTGATGCCTAACTAGGGAGAAAACGTTCTTTGAAGATGTTAGACATCCCATGTTCCCCGAAAACGGTTTAGTTTTGAATTGAAAACTGAGCTTGAAAACTTTGGAAGTTGTTCGAAATCCTCAGTGAAGAAACACTGATTTTGAGAAATGTTTTTAGGAGAAAACTTTCTGTATATGTGAGAAGAACTTTCTATATTTGCGGAAAGTTTTCTGTGATGTGAGAAGAGTTTTTCCTTTTAAAATTCCACAAAATGGTTTCTTTGAAAACTTGATGAAACTTGAATAAAATGATGGTTTGGAATTCTTTTTAGGTTTTTGGATTTTAAAAGGAATTTACAAGTCGGGTTTGAGTTGGATTGAATTGGTCGAATTGAATCAGACTGAATTGGATTAAAGATGAGATGGTTTGGATTGGGCCGGGTCAAAAATTTGGGTCAAGGTCAATGTTTTGGTCAAGATCAAAGTTTTGGTCAAGGTCAAAGTCAAAGTTCAGGTGGTCAAAGGTCAAAGTCAAGGTTCAGGTTAAAGTTTGGGTCAAGGCTTGGGACTTGATTATTTTATGTGGTCTTGGGTTATTTTTGTGAACTTGGATTGGATTGAAGTTGGATAACGTTTCATGGGTGATTTTTTTTGGGATTTGGTGAGGATTTGATTTGGGTTGGACTTGAAGTGTTGGGCTAAAGGGTTGATTTGTGGACTTGGGTCTATTTTGGACTCTGGGCCGTGGGCTTGGGCTTGGACTTGGGTTTTGGGCTTGGGTCTTGGTTGAATGTGTCATTGGGTTGAGTTTTGGAGTTGGGCCGGGTTGAATGTGTCATTGGGCCGAGTTTTGGAGTTGGGCGGGTTGAATGTGTCATTGGGCCGAGTTTTGGAGTTTGGGCCGGTTTGAATGTGTCATTGGGCCGAGTTTTGGAGTTGGGTCGGGTTGAATGTGTCATTGGGCCGAGTTTTGGAGTTAGGCCGGGTTGAATGTGTCATTGGGCCGAGTTTTAGAGTTGGGCGGGTTGAATGTGTCATTGGGCCGAGTTTTGGAGTTGGGTCGGGTTGAATGTGTCATTGGGCCGAGTTTTAGAGTTGGGCGGGGTTGAATGTGTCATTGGGCCGAGTTTTGGAGTTGGGCCGGGTTGAATGTGTCATTGGGCTGTGGGTTTTGAGTTTTGGGCCATGGGTTTTGAAAAGATGATCAAAGTTAAAATGAAAAAAGGATTGATGATAATAAATAAGAAAATTAGAGAGGCAATTTGACTTTCCATTGGATAGAAACCTTTACAGAGATGGGCCGGATCCTTAGTTTAAGGAGAAGTAGAAGTTGATGACTCAGTACTCATTTTCTTTTTTGGATCAAATTGGATGTACAATTTTTATCTTAATAAGGGATGGTTTGGAAAGTCTATAATAGAAAATGTTGTTCCCACCGCCCCGGACTCTACGGCCCGTGTGAGTGAGACAAGCCCTTGATCCTAAAAAGCTTTTCTAGAGTGGGCCTCAAAGGCCCACTAAAAGAGGTCAACCTAATGGGCTATCTTAGCACCACTGTCCTAGCCCCTGTAAGGAGAGGTATCCCCACCCATACAAGGAATGTTTCATTCTTCACTCTAATCAATATGGGAGGTAACCCTCGCTGGGTGTTACACTCCACCCCCCCTTGGGAGCCCAGCGCCCTCGTGGGCCCACTGGCACACCGACCTGGGTCTAGCTCTGCTACCATATGTAACATCCCCAAATACCAATTGTTGTGATATTGTCCGCTCTGGCACGCAGACCGCACGGTTTTGTTCTCGGTGTTTCCTAGCCCCAAAACGCGTCACAACAAGGAGAGGTAACCCTCGCTAGGTGTTACAGAGGATTCTGAAGAAGAGGAAGAGAAGTCTTCGAAATGGTGTCATTGAAGGTCCGCTAAGAGAATTGGCAAGTTTTTCTCACCAGTGGAGCCGCATGATCATGAAGAAAATGATAATGTCCTCTTCATTGACAATTTAAGCTTGGAAGTCGAGTCAAGGGACATCCATAAATTGCTTCGGAAAGAGGAGGATATCCTAGAGAATTCTATCTCGAAGAAACATGGAGCATACAACAAACTAGTGTTTGCCATTGTTTGGTTTATCAATGCCTCGATAGTGGATAAAGCGGTCAAAGACATTCACGGAAGGATGTTCATAGGAAACAGGTTATTTGCCTGTGCAAAGTATGCTTCATGGAAGTGTGGGAATCGTATATAGGATCAATGTAAAAGGCTCATGCAGCGCTGAAGCAAGTGCAAGTAGAGAGGAAGATGATAGTCCAATTGATGTTCGTTTTTACGATACGGGGAAAGCTTGCCATCTCAGTCAAGGGATGTTGTTGTCAATCAAGGTTAGTGACACGGTCATTACATTTGAGTCTGGAGTCATTGTTCCAGCGCATGGCAAGGAGAAGCATTCATACTATTAGTATTTCCATTTTTCATCCCCGAAGAGAGATACAGTAGTCATAGTGGACATCGGAAGATTAAAGGTGAAGTGGCTTCTGTATGTCCCGAGGTAAGAATGAAAAGTTCAGGAGAAGGCAACAGGATGAGTAATGAGCGGTCGGCTGATCATAGTAAGGAAAACCATTGGCTCATCCTGTTTCACAAGTCGTAGATTACCAAGGCATCGATTGGGCATTCCCAGTTGGATTCCCTAGTATGCTACCTATTCACTCTGTGGTAGTTGGTAGTGAACCGCCCCAAGATTGAATTAGTAGCTTCGGCTGGGCCGAGTCTTATTACCCATCTTTCAATGCAATTAATAACTGTTGGGTTGGCTAGCACCAGCATTCTCAAGCCCCGCAGCCTGTAATAGAGAGCCAACAACTTCGAAGAACATTGGCCCACAACGCTAAAGATGAGAGGTAGATTATTATTTGAGACCCGAAATCGGTGAAAGAGTTCAGGCAGGACTCTATAATGGAAGATTTTTTTCGTCAAGGCAAAGAGCAAGTCTGTAACACCCAAAAACTAGCCGGTATTTATAAGGTCGAAGTTATATTAAAATCATTTTTTTTTCATCTACTAAGCAGCCAGAGAATAAAACCTAAAGGGTGCTATCGCCACACTCACAACCGGGTGAGTGCTAAGGCTAAACAAAAAGAAACTTCAACCTTAACTGGATAAAAATAAGTAAATAAATAAATAAATAAATAAAACACCAACTAAATAAATACGAAACAATCTATGAAATATAGTTAGTCTATATGACATTATAACCATTCATAACCATACTAGATTAATTGAAGTGGAGTCATTGTTCCAGCGCATGGCAAGGATAAGCATTCATACTATTAGTATTTCCATTTTTCATCCCCGAAGAGAGATGCAGTAGTCATAGTGGACATTGGAAGATTAAGGTGAAGTGGCTTCTGTATGTCCCGAGGTAAGAATGAAAAGTTCAGAAGAAGGCAACAGGATGAGTAATGAGTGGTCGGCTGATCATAGTAAGGAAAACCATTGGCTCATCCTGTTCCACAAGTCGTAGATTACCAAGGCATCGGTTGGGCATTCCCAGTTGGATTCCCTAGTATGCTACCTATTCACTCTGTGGTAGTTGGTAGTGAACCGCCCCAAGATTGAATTAGTAGCTTCGGCTGGGCCGAGTCTTATTACCCATCTTTCAATGCAAATAATAACTGTTGGGTTGGCTCGCACCAGCATTCTCAAGCCCCGCAGCCAGTAATAGAGAGCCAACAACTTCGAAGAACATTGGCCCACAACGCTAAAGATGAGAGGTAGATTATTATTTGAGATCCTAAATCGGTGAAAGAGTCCAGGCAGGACCCTATAATGGAAGATTTTTTTCATCAAGGCAAAGAGCAAGTTTGTAACACCCAAAAACTAGCCGGTATTTATTAAGGTCGAAGTTATATTAAAATCATTTTTTTTCATCTACTAAGCAGCCAGAGAATAAAACCTAAAGGGTGTTATCGCCACACCCACAACCGGGTGAGTGCTAAGGCTAAACAAAAAGAAACTTCAACCTTAACCGGATAAAAAATAAGTAAATAAATAAATAAGAAAATAAATAAATAAATAAATAAAACACCAACTAAATAAGTACGAAACAATCTATGAAATATAGTTAATCTATATGACATTATAACCATTCATAACTATACTAGATTAATCGAAGTGGAGTCTATATGTCAATTCCCCAAACCCAACTCTCATCATCTTCGTTACCCGCGGCAAAAAAACTTAGTAACACACAAAGGGACCGCACAAATAAAAAAAACTGAGTAAACTCTACCTCATAATGTAAAATACGTTTTGAAAACCTTTGAGCAATTATATAGACATGCACAATATAACACAACCACCACTCCAAAACCATCTTCCAGCAAACAACAATCAGGGGAGCTTTCACCAGGAACTAATCACAAAGTATATGCGGACGGACACCCAAATTGGGGCCCCCAACAATAATACCACCTCACCCTAAGTCCTTAAGTGTGCACACCCCCCAGAAGGTACTTCTGACCTAAAGGAGTAGATCATAGAGCTTAACTGTGTTTCACTGTCACAGCACAAATAAATATACACGGGGTACAAAGTACCAACAATTTATACGGAGTACCAAAAGGTACCAACAATATACACGGGGTACCAATAGGTACCAACAATTCGATCATTCGATGAAAGTTTTCCCAAATCCATAACAGAATCTCAACACTGTAAAACCATCATTTCCAAGTTCATAATAGCTCAGGGAATTTATTCTCAAATACCAGTTCATCAATTAAGATTTTAAAAACCGTTGACCAATCACAACAATCACACAGGCAAGCCAAATATGAGCACAGAAGTTGACCTAGAATCATCGCTTAAGCAGACATTCACAACAATCCACCGCAATCAATTACTAGCATGGCAAAGATAAAATATTCCAAACTAGTCACCCAGTGATACCCCAAGCTATCTCAACATCTAATAATTAAAATACAAACAATCATGTCAACACCGACCACATGACCACTACAATTAATCGTGTTATTATAAAATAATAAATACATTTATTATACACTCCTCTTGGTTTATCGAAAGCTCATAACCACTGGGATATAGCCTCCAAAATTATCAACGCTAGCCAAAACAATCTTTACACCAATTTACTACACCAACTCCTCATTTTTACAATTGTAAGTTTTAGATCTTCAAAAATTATAACTCCCACATTTTTCCTTAAACTAGGATCTTTGAACCGTTATATCAAATTTTAGAGAATTTAATCTTTACAATAAACTAGTTAGCCAAGACCAAATTACTCAAAATTATAAAAGGCTGTTACTAATATAATATATATATATATATTTATATTTATATTTATATATACCGTTGAAATACCCCGACCTTAAATATAGTGACTAAAATTATCCTAATAGGTATTTAAGGGCTTAATGGTGCCTAAGTAATATTGGTAGGAAAAATAAATCCAAAAGAAATAAAGAAACGCTTAAAAAGCGAAAAACGCTAAATAAGCGTTAAATAACCATAGGAGGTATGAGACCTCGGTTAGCGTATTATATGGATTCTAAAGGCTTAAAAGGCCTAAAAAATATATGGGAACAAACTCCCGAAGAAAACGGATCCAAATAATGTATTAAAACGCTAATAGAGCATTAGCGCATGTTTTTCGAGAAAACCCAAAAACATGATTTTAAGTGGTCAAACGAACCCGTAAAAATTATAAATCATTAAATAACAATAATTAAGCATTAGTGGAAGCTTAATAACCAATAAAAATTAAAGAAAGAAACGAGAGAAAATTCTGGAAAACGGGCCGGTTAGTGAATAGTACCAAAACCGGGTAAATTAACGAGCGTTTTCTGTAAAAGACGAAAAATGCTCCAACTAGTATAACAGTAGGGCCGGTTTTTAATAAGTCAAAAGCCCTCACACACACTCACATACTAGCTAATTAATTAAGGGGCAAAAAGCAAAAAGTAGAAAAAGTATAAAAAGCACTTTACCCCTTTTCTCTCACCTCACTCTCTCATTTCTCTTTTCTCTTTCTTCTTCCTCCCTTCCCAGCCGATTTCTGCCCTCTCTCTCTGGTTGGGGCGATTCTTGAAGCTCTCCAAAACTCTCATGGCTTCTTACCTCTCCAAGCATGCTCAATCTCCATTTGAGCTTCAAATGCGAAAATAACCACATATTCTTACTCCCCTCATCATCCTCTACACTTATCTCTTTTCAAAATCCAAAGATGAGAAAGTTCATCTCCATGGGTATTCCCCATTCAAAGAGAAAATAGCACCAAAGTAAAGCTTGGAGTCTCCTCTCTCCATTAAGGTAAAAATCTACATGAAAAACTCATGTTCTCTTCATCTCCCTTTTGTAGCCGGTTTTCACCCCTTTATAATGCTCTTTTTTCTCTTTCTTTTGAGCATAATTCCAACCTTGAAATGGTGGCGGAATCACCTTCTTGAACCAAGGGCTAAAACCCCTCCTAAAACACTCCAAAGGTAAACCCTAGAATTTGTGCTTTAAACATCTCAATGAATTAGTATGAATCTAAGGGTTAGTATTTTAATTATACTTGTTTGTGTGCTTTGGGTGATGGGAATGGAGTTTGGCAACTCCATTCCCCATGTGACCGATTTTGTGCAAGAAAGAGAGAAGGAGGAGAATTGGAAAAGAAATGAAGGAAATATAAGCTCAAGGTAAGAGCTCCTTCTTAATGCTAAATTTTAAATGCATTAGAGTAATGGGAATGGGTAAAACTAAGTAAAGAACCCAAATGTTGTATTAGTATTGTAGTTGTGGAAGTTTGAGAATTGGTGAGCAAGTATGTGAATTGTAGGCCTTGGAGCCAAATGTATGTGTATGTGTATTAGTATTTGTTTAATGGAGTATGATGTATTAAGATTTCTTTGATTGCTGGTAGGACCCTTGAATGGGTGTGGCTAGATTAGGAATGGATTTGATGAAAAAGTAAGTATGTGGAGAAGTTAGAATTGTAGGTAAACTATGGCAAAATTTTGGTAGGAATATGTACATTTATGGATGACTTGGTGATTGGGAGAACCAAGGTGTGTATTGGATTGAGTGAGGATGTTTAGTGACCATGGAATGGTAGTAGTGGTTTGTGAATAAAAGAGTGTAAAATTTTCAAAACTGGTCAAAAACTGTAAATTTTGACAGTTCCAGGGTTGGTCCGGGTTTGCAAATCGGTACACAAACCCGGACCATAGCAAAAACACGCCAAAAAGACTTCCCAGGGGGTGGTCCGGGTCTGTATACCCGGACACGAACCCGGACCACATGTAAAAGTGGCCAGAACTTGATTTCAGTGTCTGGTCCGGGTTTGTAGACCCGGACACAAACCCGGACCATGCTAAAATTGTAGTAGAATGTGTTTTAAAGGTGTCTAATGATGGGGAGGGAAGTGATGGTATTGGTTTTAGGTGTTATTAAGGCCTTGTTTGGTGACCTTTAAAGGCCCTAAGAAGTGTAAACAAGTTTGAGAAGTCATTAAGAAAGTTGTAAGTTAAGAACATTAAGTTAAACCGAAACAACGGGATAACGGGGTAAGTATGGGAGTAGTGATTATGTATGTAGTGTAATGCTTAGTATTAATTGAACCATTTGGCATGTAGCCGGAGGATCGAGAATGACTCGAGGAACAGAGTGAACCAAAGGAACAAGGGAACACCCGGTAAAGTAAATTCCGGTAAAAGGTATGATTTCTTCATGCTCTGTATCCTAACCTGGTTACCCCGATTTGTGTGCTTATTTGATCACCTAAATAAGATAAATGCATGAATCGGACTATATTGCACCTACTTGTGCTTGTTTAAATTGTTCTTGATATATTTGTCTTGAACATTTAGTTTGTATAATTCATGAAATGAATGAATAATGATGAAGTGTGTATGTACCTTGTAGTGTAGTTGTGTAAAGTATTGTACCTTGTAAGTATGTGTATGTGAGTAAGTAATGGATTATTGTGTGGCTTGTATGTGAATGACTTCTACTAATTCCTAACCACCTAACTCCTAACGTAAGTACTGAGTAAAGTGGAATGAGTAGAAGTCCGATATAGTTTCGGCCACGCGTGAGGATGAGGAGACACAAGAGGTTGGATCCGATTCCTGGTTCTTAAACTGGTCCACGGCCCAAACCCCTTAAATGGGTAGCATCCTGGATTAGTGAACCAAGTAAATCCCGGTGGTGGGACAGAGTAGTCCCCGGGCCAGAGGTCCCGACGACTTGACTTGAGTAAGTAGTAAGTAAAGTATTGTATGAGTAATGTTCTTGGCTGGTGTAAGTCATTGACCCAGAGTAAAAGAGTAATCTCCACCCGATTAACCGGGTGGACAAATGAAGCTAACAAGTATTGGGTATGGTGTATGTATTGAGTATGGATTGTGTATGTATTGAGTATGTATTGTGTATGCGTATGACAGGAAAGGTAAGTAAGTATTAATTGGCTTGTATGCACTACCTTGTATGTATTGGAATGTATGTATGTATTACTTGTGTAGTATTGAATTGGAATGAATGGAAGCATGTATGTATGTATGTATTTGTAAAATGAATTGCATGTATTCGACCAAGTGGTCGGCGTACCCTCGCTAGCACGCGGGGTATGCGGAAGTCATATGCAGCGAAAGCTGAACCCTAGAGGCAACGTTTTAGTGTGCAGGTACCCGAAGCGGACATGATCACAGTAAGAGAACGACAGCTAAGTTTGGATAGCTAGGAGTGTATGTAGATGGTAGTGAATTGTATAAGGCTTGTAGCCTTGTTGTAGAAGTGTACCAAGGGGTATACCTTGTACTTAGAAAGTAAGTAGCTTGTGAGGAATGGGTAGGTATTCGGCTCTTAACGAGTATGTATGAAATTGAAAGAGGTATTGTTTTGTAAGGATCTTAGTAAACTCGGTGTATTATACTGTATTATACTTATGGAGTGTTGTACTGAATGGGATGTCGTTGTACTTGGTTGTAAATGTAGTAAGGATTGTATTTGTGTAGCACTCGGATATTCCGATCCATCAGACCGATGCTGTATGTAGTAGTAGTAGTAGCCTTGTTAGTCACGTGGGTGGCTAACGGCATTGTATCCCCCACCGTGTGAACGTAAGTATCCGCTGCGAAGGTATGTAAGTACGTTGTGATTGGACGGTAATGACGGTATTAGCGGTAGGGGTGTTACAAAAAGTGGTATCAGAGCGAAGTATCGCTCTGATGACTGGAAATACCGAGTTTAGGAAATACCGAGTTAGGAATTAGAAGCATATGGCTAAGGGCTGAGTGATAGCATTAGAGATGAGCTAGTGAGGAACTCCCGATGTGTACCAGATACCTACAATATCAGACCCGTCCTCCACAAACCTATTGTATAACTTGGGAAAGAACGCCAGAGAGAAGGAAAGTCCTCTCATACTCGGGGAAACCCGATCTGGCAGTTGTGAAGTAATCATACGGTAGACAAGAACCGACATGTAGTAGATTCCAAGAACTGGAAGTCCGGAGATGCATCCGGTGGAACAACAACACCCGCACTTAATAGCGGTTGGACGAATACTCCAACCATAAGGAGACTACAACTTACAACAGCATGGGTCGACATGCTTAGCAGTCGCGAACCTGGCTAATCAACCAGCTGCAGGAAAAGGAGCACTAAGCGTGCAACTGAACAGAAAAAGGAACTGTAACAAAACCTGAGACACAAGTCTACGGGACAGTAATAGCTAAATAGCACCACCAATGGTATGTTACCTGACCAAGGACATAGTCGGGAGTGGCTAACTCCAAACTGTAACGCCAAGAAGGTTACCATACCTGGCCAATATAGCTCAGACAGCTACAAGAACATTCACCGCATATAATCCGACAGGACTACAGAGAGTAATGCCTCGACAAGCTAAGGCTCAATAACCACGGTAAACACGTGGGAACGAGCAACAAGGAAAAACATAAAACCAAATAAATAGGGATCTCGAAGGATTGGAGAAGTATCCGATCAACGACAACCATGTCAAGGTCATTAAGAAGCTACCTAAAAGATCAAGTATCCCAAACTTAGATCAATAAGATCAAGGGAAAAGTCAACAAGACTATCAAATACAAGTGGAAACCATGCCGTTATCGGTATAGGATTACCCAAAAACCACCAGTACCACGCACTTGCCACGACAAGTGCAGTAAGTAGCGAGCAGGAACATGTAGAGGAACTCTAACACACCACAGGTACATAGTAATGTACCGTGACAGCAATGAAGCAACTGAAGGATCACACATCCCGAAAACTGGAAGAATGAAACCTTGGAAAGGCCTAACGGCCTGACCATTGTAATAAGGACATACCAGTCAACGAGAAGCTGGACTTGGTCAAAACCTCAAACATGGCTACGCCATGAAGAACCTCTATTAACACCGAACGATAATTTTAAAAACCCAAAACTTTTTCCTTCAAAACTAAACCTTTCTTTAAAACCCTGAATTTTAAAACCAAATCGACAAAATTACGGTGAGTATCATAGATTGATACAAGAGGAGTTGACAATAGAATACTTCACCTAGGTGTGTGACGAGCACTACGAGTGTACCCAAATATGGGATGTGGGACGACCCGCACTCCGAAGGAGCTTGCGGGCCTGACATGTAGTTAGGTAAGTGGTAACGTATCAACAAGGTACCCCACGTATGTACATGTAGTGTGCGAAACACGGGAAGTAGTCAACTCTGTTCTACGGACCATGAGTAAGTTCAAAGCAAAACAGCTGGACACCTCAGGCGATCAAGGAGAAGGAACTCAACTAAGTGATAAGAATAAGGGACTCAGAGAATCCATCCGAAGATAAGGAATTAGGACTAGGAAGTGCAAAGGGCGCAAACTAGTAAGTATAGACATTGGATATGTCTCAAAGACTTCAAGCAAACACATGACAGCTGGAAGGGATACCCAGCCTAAACACGGTAAGGTAAATGCCTAACGGGAACGACGATGTTCAACAAACAGGACGAAATTCTCGAGAACAAATATAAAGAAGACCAGGAAGCATAATCCATCATTGGAGAGGATTTTAAAACTAGTCAAGAATACTAGGAGGAAGTATAAGCAGTCTACCCAAGAACGGGAGATGTTATAACCCAAAAAGGGATAACTCAAATGCGATACCACAAGGAGGTATAGCGAACACACATATCATAAACATTAGCCGGAGGTAACGGCGCAATCTAACAACACCCAGGAGCAATCCTTGAAGGGTGTCTGAGTTAACAACAAACAAACAAAGCGTCATGATAAGAGCACGGGAACTGGAACGAGCACTCGGTTAGGACACCGAAGAGATTTCACTTAACAGAAAATACCCTCAACCACTAAAAGGCACCGATTAACACCAGAATGCCTAAAGGGTCTCCTATGAATGGAAGCGTGATGTCACAACTTACCATGGAGCCCAGCAATACCTCCAACCTATGGGTATACAAGGAGGTGGAAATATGTATAAGCAGCTTGCAAAGAGCATAGCTTGCAGTAATAAAGGCTTAAAAGCCATGAACCAACTACGTTATATAAACTTAAACGGTTGCAAAACCCATACCATTTAATAACATGACTTGCAAGAGATAATGCTCATACGACAACAAACAGATCGAAACTGAACCAACCAATTTGAGCTCAACATAAGGAATGGCTTGGAGTAATGGCTACCTCAAGGTCACTGTCACTAGAGCATCAGTCTAGTATATAGTTGACAAGCTTTTAATTACCCTTCATGCCTTCTGTAGCAATGGTAGCACAAAGGCATAAGAATCGCGATAATGCCAACATTGGCCTAGTCCACACTTGGACACTACAAAAACTCGAGGAAAGGTACCCCTCGTTAACCGAAGACCATCAATGTGGTGAAGATGTGAACCCTTAGAAAAGGCTTCCATCAACAATGACAACAAAGCCTACGCACATAGATATTGCCAAGGGGCGATGGAATAAGGAAATGAGATTTCCAAACCTTTACGACTTAAAGGGAGTAAGTATACTCCATATGCACCCAAGCATGTGGCGAACCATTGTGTAAACACCAACACGGTAGACCTTGCCATGAGACTTATGAGTGGAGGCAAACCTCTCAACAAGAACTTTCATTTGTCAGTGATAGAACACTCTTTAAGTAGAGAACGGGACCAGAAAACCCTTGAAGTTTCTTGGGATGTCCCGGTGATGTACATACAAGTAGAACTATACAGCTAGAGCCTATAACCAATGCTCAGCACCGAGGAGACAATAATTGTCAAAACAATCAACGTGAATGCACATTGCACACCAAGAATGACCGACACTCAAGAGAGCCAGTAACCCGACAATTACTTCATCCAGTGTCAACCAAGATACTTGGTAAATTGTATCATGAATGAGATAATGTGAGGTAAACTAACCTACACATGAAACTTATATTGCAATAAAACATCTCCACATTTGGAAGATAGTAATATTGCGGTATGCTACGACAACCGTCATACACACAAACTAGGAAACTCCTAGTGTATTCACACCATAAAGAAATGGTGCCAACGACAATGGTAAAGAGTAAAGATGAGCTACCACAGTAACAGAGACCGTAAGAACGATGTTGTACAATGAGTAAGAATACGGTGCGCAACAAGCGACCGTATGAGGAAGTAGTTAGATAATGACACGGAGTATAAGTATGAGAAGACAGACAGAAATATTCATTCCTATCACATAAGTGACTTACTGCCAAGCGTTTACGCCTCTGCACTCTGTATGACTGAGTGTTTTGGTATTGCACTTGTGCAGCTAATGATCTAATATGGGATAGCTAGGGATATGGAAAATGTAAACCGTAGTAAACCCTTCTTTCACCAACAAACATGGCATTAGCCAGTTAACCCAGCTTAGCAACAAACTGTGCGGCCTAAGGCCAAAGAAGCACGAAGAGTGTAAAACACACTAACCATCACAAAATGTGAATTCCATTGGAATAAAAGGTGAAAGGAGATGTAAGAAAGGCACTAGGACCGACGCATAGAAATGCAAGGTCATACAAGTAAAGAACACTTGTACTGAACCAGAAGAACTGGTATAATTCAGAAGCTAGTGACAATAGAGGAAGCACTAAAACTAAGTAGTGACTTAACCTCGCCCGACAATAAGTCGGAGGAGCTTAGCGAATAATCGTGGAAGTATGAATAGTATGTATACTAGATTGCCAAGGAGCTTGTTACAGATCTAAAACTCATTGAGTTCAAACATGGTAAAAGAATACCAAACTTGTTAGTAAACCTTATTCCCACGATAGAGGGATAAAAAGGCGATGAGTAGCAAATCTAGAATAACCAAAGAGCGAATTAAGCACTAAGGTTATCAGGGTCGCGCAGCAGAAGCTAGTGGGCCCTAGCTAAGAGGTTAATTTACCTACTAAGTATGAGAGAATGGCTATTAATGCCTTGAAGCCTAATAGGCTAGAACCGAATTAATTATGAGTTAAATAAACTCATATAGGAATTCTTGGTGCAAGGACTAAACCATTAGGATGGTTAAGACCCTTTGACCAGAGTACATTATATAATAAACCGTAGTGAAGCTAAATGCTTCATAGTGCCCGAACTTAGTAAACCAATGTTCAATAATAACATATGGTAGATTACGTGGGCGTAATCCCTTTTAAGGGGGGGTAGAGCGAAAACCGCTTAATGTAAGTCTCCTGAATAACACATAAACTACAATGTGCATAGCACAAATGAGAATCAAATTGATGATTGGTACTTATGTTAAATAAACATAGGTATTCATTCACATTGTAATTATGGTAATTAGGCACGAGAGATGCAAAAATACCATAGGATGAATATACCCATCTTGTAACCCCAGTGTAAGAGTAGGTAGTGGTAAAGAAGAGTAATGAGTAGTGGACGGAGCTGCACAAGTATTGTAACCCCTAAGAAATAGTACAAATGACCGTGAGTAGTAGGTGAATGGAGCCATGAGTAGCGTATTCGTAGGTAAATTGTTTGAACCAAATTGAGAATGATTGGATTTCGTAGGTATTGTATTCCTTAGTAGAATATTGGAGACAATGGAGAGTAATGGATGAAAGTAGTGAAGGTTGATGAAATGGGCACTTAGGTATTGAATCCCGAAGTAAAGTATTTGGAAGTAGAGTGAGATGATTGATGGACTGAATTCCATCCTTTGGAGTTGTGTGAATTTATAATTACGACTAGAAAGAGTACAAAGATAGAAAATGGAAATAATTAAATTATTTGTTTGTTTGAAACTGATGTGGGAAGTCGAACTTGATCTGATCAGATCAAGGGGAAACGAACACAAATTGGGTGGAAAGATAGTTCAACACTGATGCTGATCACATCATGGTCGAATGATTCTCGAAGCTCCCCTCAAGTGGTCACAAGAATCACACATAGGATAGAAGTAATGTATATAAATTAGAATTTGGAGTTGTGTGTTTTAGAAATATTTCTAATTAGTAGTAGTGAAGTATTTCCCTTAGACTGGAAGATGAGGATTTGTTAGAAGCCTATACCAGAGAAGATAGTAGTATATCATGTGGTATTATTCCAAGGGCAGCGGGACATAGAGGAGTCCTATGTCTAGATGACTAGAGTGCCTGCGGGATTGTGTTGTGTATTGCATTGCTTGGGGATAGCTTTGCACTGTATGTATGTATAAACCTTGTGGAGTAAACCAGATGGTGGATGTAATGCAGATTGGAGTGAGTATGGTATATTGTATGGTATGGTATGGAATGTAGAAACCTTGAGTAATGAATTTGGGGAATTGTAAGGAGGAAGAATGTATGGCTTTAGTATTAGACAAGTATAAATGAGTAAGTGTAGTAAACCTATAACCTCGAGCAACTTTGAGGACAAAGTTCTTAAGGGGGGTAGATTGAAATACCCCGACCTTAAATATAGTGACTAAAATTATCCTAATAGGTATTTAAGGGCTTAATGGTGCCTAAGTAATATTGGTAAGGAAAAATAAACAAAAGAAATAAAGAAAAATAAAGAACGCTTAAAAAGTGAAAACGCTAAATAAGCGTTAAATAACCATAGGAGGTATGAGACCTCGGTTAGCGTATTATATGGATTCTAAAGGCTTAATAAGGCCTAAATAATATATGGGAATAACTCCCGAAGAAAATGGATCCAAATAATGTATTAAAACGCTAATAGAGCTTTAGCGCACGTTTTTCGAGAAAACCCGAAAACGTGATTTTAAGTGGTCAAACGAACCCGTAAAAATTATAAATCATTAAATGACAATAATTAATCATTAATGGAAGCTTAATAACCAATAAAATTAAAGAAACGAGAAAATTCCAGAAAACGGGCCCAGTTAGTGAATAGTACCAAAACCGGGTAAATTAACAAGCGTTTTCTGTAAAAGTCGAAAAACCTCCAACTAGTATAACAGTAGGGGCCGGTTTTTAATAAGTCAAAAGCCCTCACACACACTCACATACTAGCTAATTAATTCAGGGGTAAAAAGCAAAAAGTAGATAAAGTACAAAAAGCACTTTACCCCTTTTCTCTCACCTCACTCTCTCATTTCTCTTTTCTCTTTCTTCTTCCTCCCTTCCCAGCCGATTTCTGCCCTCTCTCTTTGGTTGGGGCGATTTCTTGAAGCTCTCCAAAACTCTCATGGCTTCTTCACCTCTCCAAGCATGCTCCATCTCCATTTAAGCTCCAAATGCGAAAATAACCACATATTCTTACTCCCCTCATCATCCTCTACACTTCTCTCTTTTCAAAATCCAAAGATGAGGAAGTTCATCTCCATGGGTATTCCCCATTCAAAGAGAAAATAGCACCAAATAAAGCTTGGAGTCTCATCTCTCCATTAAGGTAAAAATCTACATGAAAAACTCATGTTCTCTTCATCTCCCTTTTGTAGCCGATTTTCACCCCTTATAATGCTCTGTTTTCTCTTTATTTTGAGCATAATTCCAACCTTGCAATGGTGGTGGAATCACCTTCTTGAACCAAGGGCTAAAACCCCTCCTAAAACACTCCAAAGGTAAACCCTAGAATTTGTGCTTTAAACATCTCAATGAATTAGTATGAATCTAAGGGTTAGTATTTTAATTATACTTGTTTTGTGTGCTTTGGGTGATGGGAATGGAGTTTGGTAACTCCATTCTCCATGTGACCGATTCTGTGCAAGAAAGAGAGAAGGAGGAGAATTGGAAAAGAAATGAAGGAAATATAAGCTCAAGGTAAGAGCTCCTTCTTAATGCTAAATTTAAATGCATTAGAGTAATGGGAATGGGTAAAACTAAGTAAAGAACCCAAAATGTTGTATTAGTATTGTAGTTATGGAAGTTTGAGAATTGGAGAGCAAGTATGTGAATTGTAGGCCTTGGAGCCAATGTAATGTGTATTAGTATTGTTGTTTAATGGAGTATTGATGTATTAAGATTTCTTTGATTGCTGGTAGGACCCTTGAATGGGTGTGGCTAGATTAGGAATGGATTTGATGAAAAGTATGTATGTGGAGAAGCTAGAATTGTAGGTAAACTATGGCAAAATTTTGGTACGAATATATACATTTATGGATGACTTGGTGATTGGGAGAACCAAGGTGTGTATTGGATTGAGTGAGGATGTTAAGTGACCATGGAATGGTAGTAGTGGTTTGTGAATAAAGGAGTGTAAAATCTGTAGCAAGAAGTGTAGAAAGGTATTGCAGAAACTAGGAAAAACTAGTGTGCAAGATTTGATAAATAGAGAGTTGTACTTGGGTATAGGTAGTGTAGTTGATTGGAAAGGAATTGGAATGGTAAAATGAAGTTGGGACAAGATGCAAAATGCAAAGAGGAGTGTAGGAAATGCACAAGTGTGCTAACTGTAACAAAGAGGAAGAAAAATCTGTAGAAATGGAGCAAGTATTGAGTATGGATTTGACTAATGTGTTGAGGAGGTTTGGAACTGGATTAAGGCATGTTTTAGGGTGCTTAAGCATGTAGGAAACATGTGGAAAGGTTAGGAAATGATTAGAGGTGAATTAGGGGTTCAAAACTGGTCAAAAACTGTAAATTTGACAGTTCCAGGGTTGGTCCGGTTTGCAAATCGGTACACAAACCCGGACCATAGCAAAAACATGCCAGAAAGACTTCCCAGGGGGTGGTCCGGGTCTGTATACCCGGACCACATGTAAAAGTGGCCAGAACTTGATTTCAGTGTCTGGTCCGGGTTTGTAGACCCGGACACAAACCCGGACCATGCTAAAATGTAGCAGAATGTGTTTTAATGGTGTCTAATGATGGGGAAGTTAATGGTATTGGTTTAGTTGTTGTTAAGGCCTTGTTTGGTGACCTTTAAAGGCCCTAAGAAGTGTAAACAAGTTTGAGAAGTCATTAAGAAAGTTGTAAGTTTAAGAACATTAAGTTAAACCGAAACAACGGGATAACGGGGTAAGTATGGGAGTAGTGATTATGTATGTAGTGTAATGCTTAGTATTAATGGAACCATTTGGCATGTAGCCGGAGGATCGAGAATGACTCGAGGAACAAGAGTGAACCAAAGGAACAAGGAACACCCGGTAAAGTAAATTCCGGTAAAAGGTATGATTTCTTCATGCTCTGTATCCTAACCTGGTTACCCCGATTTGTGTGTTTATTTGATCACCTAAATAAGATAAATGCATGAATCGGACTATATTGCACCTACTTGTGCTTGTTTAAATTGTTCTTGATATATTTGTCTTGAACATTTAGTTTGTATAATTCATGAAATGAATGGATAATGATGAAGTGTGTATGTACCTTGTAGTGTAGTTGTGTAAAGTATTGTACCTTGTAAGTATGTGTATATGAGTAATGGATTATTGTGTGGCTTGTATGTGAATGACTTCTACTAATTCCTAACCACCTAACTCCTAACGTAAGTACTGAGTAAATTGGAATGAGTAGAAGTCCGATATAGTTTCGGCCACGCGTGAGGATGAGGAGACACAGAGGTTGGATCCGATTCCTGGTTCTTAAACTGGTCCACGGCCCAAACCCCTTAAATGGGTAGCATCCTGGATTAGTGAACCAAGTAAATCCCGGTGGTGGGACAGAGTAGTCCCGGGCCGGAGGTTCCGACAACTTGACTTGAGTAAGTAGTAAGTAAAGTAAAGTATTGTATGAGTAATGGTCTTGGCTGGTATAAGTCATTGACCCCGAGTAAAAGAGTAATCTCCACCCGATTAACCGGGTGGACAAATGAAGCTAACAAGTACTGGGTGTGGTGTATGTATTGAGTATGGATTGTGTATGTATTGTGTATGCGTATATGACAGGAAAGGTAAGTAAGTATCAATTGGCTTGTATGCACTACCTTGTATGTATTGGAATGTATGTATGTATTACTTGTGTAGTATTGAATTGGAATGAATGGAAGCACGTATGTATGTATGTATTTGTAAAATAAATTGCATGTATTCGACCAAGTGGTCGGCGTACCCTCGCTAGCACGCAGGGTATGCGGAAGTCATATGCAGCGAAAGCTGAGCCCCTAGGGGCAACGTTTTTAGTGTGCAGGTACCCGAAGCGGACATGATCACAGTAAGAGAACGACACTAAGTTTGGATAGCTAGGAGTGTATGTAGATGGTAGTGAATTGTATAAGGCTTGTAGCCTTGTTGTAGAAGTGTACCAAGGGGTATACCTTGTACTTAGAAAGTAAGTAGCTTGTGAGGAATGGGTAGGTATTAGACTCTTAACGAGTATGTATGAAATTGAAAGAGGTATGTATTTGTATAAGGATCTTAGTAAACTCGGTGTATTATATTGTATTGTACTTATGGAGTATTGTACTGAATGGGATGTGTCGTAGTACTTGGTTGTAATGTAGTAAGGATTGTATTTGTGTAGCACTCGGATATTCCGGTCCATCCGATCGATGCTGTATGTAGTAGTAGTAGTAGTAGTAGCCTTGTTAGTCACGTGGGTGGCTAACGGCATTGTATCACCCACCGTTGTGAACGTAAGTATCCGCTGTGAAGGTATGTAAGTACGTTGTGATTGGACGGTAATGACGGTATTAGCGGTAGGGGTGTTACAACCGTACCCCAATTATGACTTAATATAGTAACATAAGGCACTAACGCACAATGCATGCTTAAAATCTAGTCACACAAGCGGATCACCTAATCATAACCACTCGTTATTATATTAATCATTAAAAACATCACCCCATCGTCACGAAACCATAATTTCCATTTGTATATATCACACCATTAATTAATCATCACCATGGTGGCCAAATGATTAGTTAATAATTGATTGGTAAAGAAAACAATAGACGATTGTATCCAGTATTTCTCCATCATTAATTATCTCGATGGATGTGAGAGATGCACAAATGTTATGTCTTTCTTTGGAACGCCGGAAAGAAATAGAAATGCTGGCAAGATATGCCACTGTGCCTCTAGAAGATAGGACGAGGGAGGTGCCAAAATAGTTCTCAAAGAGAATTCAATGACCTAGAGAAGGATTTGGTGTGGAAGGGAGAAGGAGAACTTGAAAAGAAGTGCAGACCAGAAGAGAATGAAGAAATGAATTAGGTTAGTTCTCTTGTTTCTAATTTCTCTCCCTGTTAATATAACTCCTATAATAAAGTAAAATCTCTATTTATCACTATTCTCAATAGCTACTAGTAAAATATAAAACTAGAATAGTGTATAAAATCTGTATTTAATTAACTATTAAAGTCCACTAAAATAATACTGATATACCAATGTAAGTGGTAATTACAAAATAATTATATAGCCAAAGAATGGTATATTTAAATTATAAGGGTTTCATTGTAATACCAAAGTTTATACCAAGTATAACATATAAAGGTTTAGAGAAATAATACCGCAAACCGAAAGTAAAACAGAAGTCAAACGAGCCTAATATCAATTTTCGAGAGGCGTCCGGACTTGTGTCCGAACATATAAGTTCGGACCACTGTTGAACCCTCTACTCAGACCCGTTCTCGCATGCTGTCCAAATATGCAAGTTCGGGGCAGATGTTCGGACAAACGAACAGTAGAAAACAATATATGTTTGGGACCTGTCCGAACTTACACATCCGGGCGGATGTTCGGATAGGGAAAATCCTCAAAATCAATATTAAAAATCCTCTTTATCATACTTAGAGTTGATAATGACAATATTGATTCAAAACGAAGAACTCTGAGCAATTATTCAATATATAAACCAAGTCATAAAACGACCACAACTGAATATAAAAATCAAATCCGAGACATTGAGAAAAAACAAGTCAATTGACTACAAATCCAATTTTTTAAATACACATTTCTTTTTCCAAAACATAAATATACCCATCCCTGTCCCTGCTTTGTCAAATATATATACGAATCTCTCAAAATCTGCATAATGAGACATGAGAAAAACAAGTCAATTGACTACAAATCCAAATTTTTTAAATACACATTTCTTTTTCCAAAACATAAATATACTCATCCTTGCTTTGTCAAATATATATACGAATCTCTCAAAAGTCTGCATAATGATAAAATAGCTACTATGATCAATATATGTTTGATTAGTACCATAGTAAAATTACTAAACCTTAACAAATAAAATAATAATAATCAATATATATAGTGAGTTAACAACTAAAGAGAAAGACATTAATGATTTACAACGTATACACATAGTGTATACATATATATTATATTTGTACGGGTATTTCAAAGTCGCTGTCCCCGAGGTGCCTCACTTGAGGGTATAGTAATGAGCTAACGAAGATTGAGAGCAGTAGCTGCATTAAGATGGATGTCATAGAAGACCGTGGTAGGTGTGACAAAGTGAATAGTTTTAAAATCTCCATGCTAGAAGGAATTCATGACTTTGATGAGGCCAATCTGAGGTGGATGTGGTAGCTTTGCGAAAGATATTTGATGATCTCGAGTTTCCCCAGCTTCGAGCCTGAAATCGTAAAGGCTCCGACAGAGCATGAGAAGAGGAAGCACTCGTACAAGAAGAAACGAGACAAACCATTTTGCTTGCTTAGGAGCTTGGATGTGCAATCTTAGATGAAGATCGGGCGCTCAGCAAACTCAAAGAAATTGTTTGTAAGTCAAGATAGAGCTCACTGCAAGGGAGACGTGTTTCGAAGGAAGGTATCAAGGATAAAGCCATCAGTCGAAAGAATGGCAAATTCGTACACACGGCGGTTCCGTGCACAATACTGTGTGAACCTTGTGATATGGTAGTCCCAGTCAGCAGCTGACTGGGTTGTTTTGCTGACTGGTTTGTCTTTTTCATTATATTAACTTTAAATTATTGTAACTTTTAAAATATAAATCCAAAATAAAAAAATTATATCATTGTTCATCTAAATTCAAGCTCTTCAAAACAAGACCAGTCATGGATATGTTTT